>JAFVLL020024117.1:0-26058 GCA_021397915.2 Tor tambroides | reverse complement strand
TCAGTTTAAATGCAGCGATCCAAAACAGTGAATCTAATCATCATTCAGACAAAACTTTGCTTCAAGAATGAGTCACACTGCTGACCTGATCTAATTGCGAGCACACCAGGAGCACGTGAGTTAACCTATTCCTCTTATCGGCAAGACATATCGGCATAATTTTTAATATCAGGCCGATGCTGATATTTACATTTAAAGCCATTATCGGCCGATTCTGATATCAGTCCGATAATATCGTGAATCCCTAATATATATATATGTATGTATGTATGTATGTGTATGTGTGTGTGTGTAATGTTTACCGTATTGCATCCTGCTCCAAATCTCAACATAGTTTGCTCTGTTCAATTGTTAAAATTGATTAGCAAATCTTGGTTACTATTAACTGTCGAGATGTTTCATCCAACTTTTTCTCCTATTCCCTGAAGTCCACAAAAATGTGCATTATAAATTAAATGTGCTAAACAATACATGAGCTCAGATGTTTTAAAGGACTCCATCTGTCCATTCGAATCATTCCCATTGTCTTTTACATCCCAGCTCGTCTTCAGTCTGTCTGCTTCCGCTTTAATGATAACTGTGCTATTCTTTTTCATCCTGCTCTTCTTCATCCCATTCTTCATCTTCCTTCTCTTTGCGCTTCTGTCAAGACTGTGAATCGGTGAAGATGATGACAGTGCATGCTGAATTTTGAGTGTTTTTGTAGCATTGTGAGAACTGACTGCCTGCTTTTGTAGAGAAGACCTTTCTAGTGCCTTTAAAAAGTCTTTGTAGAGCCCTTTTGTGGAAGACTAATGCATCCGCTCATTTGCATACGTGTTTGTAATTTACCTTGTGTTGTCAACAAATCATTGAAATTATGTAGTAATTGACACAACATTTTGTGCATCTACTGTACATTATATACAGTAAGTGCTGCTGTGTGATCATATTTATGCTAAAAATACCTGTTTTGTATACTTAAAGCTTTTTATATCATCTAATGATCTTGAATAGCACAATTTTGTCACACTACTCTGCTATTAAAATCCAGTCAAAGTCTTATCCCACAAATAACACGATCAATGGAGCATTGGTGTGACATAAACTGAAGAGCACTTGAACGAGTGTGGCCTTGATTGAATGTTACTGCAATTGTGCGGGGTTTTTTTTGTTTTTTTTATTTTACTGGGCTGAACATTTCTTTCTTTACTTTCAGATACATGTATCCATTTGAAGCATGAGGTCAGAGTTGTAAGTAGGTATGTCCCTTATTTCAATGTAATTTAGAGCGTAAGAGCATTGCAAGAACACTGATTCTTACAGAGTGTCCTTCAAAAGTCACGCATCACTGTGCACCTCACATAGAAGCTCTTAGTATTAAAGGAGAGAGAAAGTATGTCATTGTATGAAGGTGTTAATATCTTGTACTAGGTCTATGGAAGTGTCCATGGCATATAAAGGGATATACATTACAGAGCAGTAACGACCAAAGGCTTTGAGCAATTTGGGTTTCAAGGGCCGAACTATTATGCGTGCCCTCCAATAATCCTGAATATGTGATTTGTGGCCTTGATGTTACAATGTGTATGTTATAGATGGGTTAGTTCATCTGCATGTACAAAAGAGTATGAGTGGACATGTTTGCTTTTATTATTCATGTATGTCTTTGGTCTAAGCCTGAAATTTGTTCTTCTCTGTAGACCGTGACTTTCACCAATCTGTATTTGCAAGTATAAATTATTTGAAGCGTAGAGAGGACCAGGATTATTTGTACATTTACATTTTACGTGTATGCACTTGGCAGACGCTTTTATCCAAATCATTCAGGTCTCTTAACGTATAAAGTTAATATATATCATTAAAAAAATGTCAAAGTATTTTTTTTAGGGATGCACCGAATGTTCGGCAACCGAAATTGTTCAGCCGAAAATAGCAAAAAAACCTCTTTCGGTGTTCGGCCGAATAAGCGAAAAGACTGAATAAATTGTACCGAACAATGATGTGACGCAATCAAATAGAGGCACGCACTAATGCAGCAAACACGTCTGCAGTGTGAAAGTATTTAAAACTGTCAGAGAAAGACGCAAAAATCATTACAAGCTCGAAGCACAGACAGCGAGAGACTGCTTAGCGCTGCATCTCATGTCTCCGATGAGAAGAGGAAGAGGTGGTTGTTGCTGGTTACTGTGGTGATTGAAATCGCAAAATGGCCTCAAACGATTAGTAAATAAACTGCAGAATGTTGTGTTTTCTAATACATGCGCAAATTTCATGCATTCAAACAGCGCTGCACGAGCTCGCGGCAAGTAGGGCTCGCTGCAGTCCACAAGATCCAGGGGGCGTGGTTGGATCCACATCTAGGGGGTGGGGATTGGTAGGTTTAGGGGTGGAGATGGGGTGGGTTTAGGGATCAGGGGATGGAGATGGGTAGGTTTAGGTATATGTAAGGTGGGAGGAGTTGGATCTGGATCCAACCACGCCCCCTGGATGTTGCAGGCTGCAGCGAGACGCTCTTCGCTCGCGGCGCCAGGGTTCAAAGTCCAAAGCGTGAGGAAATTCTGCGCTAAAACACTGTTACTCGTCATTTGCTCAGTAACATTTTTATAATTTTTTAAAGACGTGACAATGTGATATGTGCGACAAACATCTTCCCAAATTCGTAATGAGAATCATTTAAATATCTGCATGCTGTTGTCAACAAAAAGAAGCACTAAGGTCTTCCTGTGGGTTTCTGCCAAAATAAAATCTAAGAAAAAGCAACAACTCCATCAACATTCATAAATGTTAGTATTGTAATTTTACTGTTGTTCTGTAAAATAAAATAAAAAAATAAGACATGATTATAATAATGATAACAATAATTACCCTACAACAGCTCTATACATTTATTATAACATTCACACATAGTGTTCAAATTGGGATCTGTAATATATTGTAATGTTTTAAAAGCAGTCTCTTCTGCTCAGCAAGGCTGCATTTATTTGTACAGTAAAAAATACATGCCTGATTCAAGAAGGGGGTCTCAAAAATGGCCAAAAAATATTATTTTAGTAACTTATTAATTTTAAGTTAAATTGTGCTTTGTTGGTATAATGTCTGATAGAATGTTAAAAAATGTTCAGTGTTAAGTAAATATTTTTAAATTGTTGTTTTGTAATTGATTTTTTTATTTGAAAAGCAGGACAAAACAGTAAAAAGGACATTTTGGCTATTTAATTTATGCAATGGTGAAAAAAATGGCAAAATAGGCCTGCAGGGAAAAAAATGTGAAAAACCGTGTTCGGTATTCGGCCTTCGGCCCAGTGTTTCATTTTTTTCGGCTTAAGCCAAGAATTTTCATTTCGGTGCATCCCTAATTTTTTTCTGGATAAGCAAATTGCTATTAGTGTTAAACCTAATCAACAACCAGAAGTACACTATCTAAGAAAGTAAAAGTACAGCTGGGCTAATTGTAATGTTAAATCAGTACCATTCATTTGAGGTTGATAAGATTTTTTTTTTTTTTTATAAATAAGTCTCTTATGCTCACCAAGGCTGCATTTATTTGATCAAACATATGTTAAAACATATACTTTAAAATATTATTACAATTTAAAATGACGTTTAATATATTTTAAATCATAATGTACTCTTGTGATGGTAAAGCTGAATTTTCAGAAGCCATTACTTGTAGTCTTCAGTGTCACATGATCTTTCAGAAATCATTATAATATGTTAATTTGGTGTTTAAGAAATATTTGTTATTGTTATTGATGTTTAAAGCTATTTTTTTGTGGAAAAAAAAACGCATAACAATTATCCCTTCTCTACTCTTCTCTTATTCAGACTGAATATTAGTTATTCCGACAGTGTGGGGATGAATGTGGTTAGCTAAAAAGAATGCAAATGCAAACTGAGTCAACGTACAAATGAATTAATGGAGATGATAATTGCTCATTCAATACCCCATAACATCATTTTAAGAGTTAACTGTCTGTGTGTTAGTGCTGTTTATGCCTCACAATCATTTCATTATCAGCTGAAGTCTCTGTTTGTCTTCATTTTTAACACACACACAGACAGAGGCTTCGATAACTGGCCTTGAATCCAGTGAATGAGTAAATATGCTAAGCTCTTGAATCAACTCCACTGATAATGGCATCTATGCATTATTCATATAGCTGAATCAGCGATCTCTCTCATAGCGTTTCGGCATCCTCCTATCGCCCTCACACATCTACAAACCTGAGAACAAAAGGCTGTGTTTTGTCTCTGACTCTCTTGCAGACTAGTAAGTGTCTCATATGGCTATTAAAAAAATGGTGGAAATCTTGTCAGAAACTGAATGCCAAAAGGGGAATAAGCCATCTAGAGGCATTAGAATGAATGAAAACAGCTCTGTTTACAGGACGTTAGAGAGATTGACTAGAATGGTGCTGAAGAGGGCACAAGTTGTCCTGTAACATCTAAGGTCTATTCTTCAGCGTTTTAAAGTCCATTTTGATGAATCACTTCCTTCAAGAAAGAACAAAGTCATTGGTTACAAGCTCATTTGCATATAATCTGTTTATACTCTAATTGATGGACTCATTCAAAAAGAATGATTTGTTAATGAATCAGACAATCCCTAGTGTTATTTTAGTATTATTTATATAGTATTTATTCCTATTTTGCATTAGCTTTTACTCTTTTTTTCAGTTTTCATTTTAATTAGTTTGTTTTAGTAATTTTGTGTGCCTTTGTCATTGTATTTTTTTTTTTAATTATTTTAGTTTTAATTGTATTCATTTTAGTACTTCATCTTAAACTTATTTGAGTTAGTTGCCAAGGCCCCATACATAATTTCAGGGGCGGACTGGGGCCAAAAAGTGGCCCTGGACTTTTTGGCACAGTGCAGCCCACCAAACCTGGGCCCGTATGTATAAAACTTCTCAGAAATGCTCTTAAGAATAGTCTTAAGCTTTGACTTAAGTGCCAAAAAATTCTTAGTAAAAAGTAGGACTTTTCTAAGAGTAGGAGACTTTTATAAAGATGCTAAAAGCAACTTTCAGTAAAGTCTAAGGCTGATTCTTAAGTGTTCACTGAGGTGACACTTAAGTGTTGTGAAGTAAGGACTACAATGATGTGAACACAAAATGGCTGACCTCAACCTCTGAATCAGCCAATAGTGAGCCTGCTCATGTGAAGTCACAGCAGCACAACACCAATCATTTCATGTAACTATGATAAAATCATTTAATTAAGACACTGAAATATTTTAATATTTAAATGTATTTTTTTAAATGCTTTGCATTGTGCAAAATTATCACAAATTATTACTGATGCTTCGTTTTCTACTGGTATGTCTCATCATTTATAGTTGGAGCAATGATGTGAACACGAGTTCCATCAGTGGCTCCAAAACTCCAGGAAAGCCCACAATCCTCATAGAAGTGGCTTGTTTTTGCAGCATGGTTTGGTGGTCAGTTGTAAAGTCAATAAACTGCCATATACTAGTGGCCAAAAGCGATGTCCGGCCTAGGAAATTTGACATCTTCACCCTTAATAATTAATTTATATAGGATAAGAATAAGATTTTGTAAGCATATTGCATAGTTGCTTAGAGTCAGTTGTTTTATTTGTGATAATAATGCAGTGAAACATGCCAAATTGTGTGCTCATAATTTTTGCCATGCTGTCATAAAAGAAATTCTGAACACATGCAAAAACAAGAGGGCCAATGAAATATTAATAACTTATGTTGTAGTCAATGTGCCAATTTAGTGATTTTGTCACTAGATTTAGTGACTTCCTCATCCCTTTAGAGACTTTTAGATTTAAACTGAACTGAGCTGGATGATGACATCACTGAATTCAATAATGAAATGCCTTTAACTGAAAATTGAGTGTTTAATCTTGTCATTTTACATTATTGACACACTATTTTCCTATTTGATACTGTAAAGTTGCTTTGACACAATCTGTATTGTTAAAAGTGCTATATAAATAAAGGTGACTTGACTTTTTTCAAAAGCCTAGTAACAAAATCAGTTTCTTGGACAAACCTTATCTACATTCCGAGACTCTCCCATTACGTCATAAAGGTGATTTCACTGATCTATGTAAATATAAATATAGATCAGTGAACTCAC
This sequence comes from Tor tambroides, assembly GCA_021397915.2. NCBI lineage: Eukaryota > Metazoa > Chordata > Actinopteri > Cypriniformes > Cyprinidae > Tor > Tor tambroides. The sequence goes on along the minus strand of JAFVLL020024117.1, from coordinate 19,966 downwards.
CTTTATGAGGTCATCTAGCAACATTAAGTGACCAGTTTTAGCTACTTTCAATTGAAAGCAGTTGGCAACACTGGTCAGTTTTTTTCCCTTCGTATTTTGATGGTTTAAGTGAAATGTGGGGTCAAAAAAATCCACCCATCACTTTTAGCCACTGTTGTGTTACGCTGCTTCCTGTATCATCACCGGTGAATTGCTGCATTTTTTCAATTTTCCAGCCAAAAAATTGAATTACTACTTTCATTTCTACAGTTAGAGCATTTACTTGTAGAGTGGAAGAGGTTATTATATGTCAGTTACAAAAACAAATTGACTATCTTGACAATCAAGTTTGTATTGTTTTATCAACTCATCATATAACTCTAATATGTCATATCTTCGCTGGAAAGTGTTTGTCTCCTCCTCTTTGCTGCCATCTTGTCACTCCTAACTAGGTTAGGAGACCTCTTCATCTCTCTTAAATAATTTAGGAGCTGAGACCTAGTCTTAACACTTAGGAACCTTTATGAATCACTCTTATTCTTAAGTCTAGGAATAAGAGTAAAATGACGTCATTCTTAGAGTTTTGACACAGTTAAGACTAAAAGTTTACTCTGAGCGGCTTTATACATACGGCCCCTGGTCTGCAACACACCGCACCATAAATGAGTGGCATATTCTTGACATTACAAGTTGTCTTTTCTGGTGTATACGGCAAATAATAAATAATTTTAAAGAATTTTTACAAGGGACAGTTTAATATCACTAAAGTTAAATACCAATATTATCAGTCCATATGACACAATGCTCTGGTATCGTATAGAAGACTTGAATAGTGCAGAATGCGGACTGTTTTTATGGTGCCTTTCTATTGGTCATACACAGTATTTGTCCTTTTGCAGGAGCTTGACATCTATCATTTTAAGGAATAGAGCTCCAATTGTGGAAAAGAGTATACAAATTATTTTGATGATGAAAAATACAGTAAACAGTACTGTGAAATATATAATGTTTCAATTTAAAACAGCTGTCTTCTATGTGACTATATAGTAAAATATAATTGATTGCTGTGATCAAAGCTGAATTTCCAGCATCTTCAGTGTCACACGATCCTTCAGAAATCCTTCTAATATGCTGATTGCTGCTCAAGAAACATTTCTGATTATTATGAATGTTGAAATCTGTGGTGCTGCTTCATATTTTTGTGGAAAATGTGATACCATTCAGTCTTGGGTAAGATTTAAAAATATAAATTAATATTTTTCTTCAACAATTTTGCATTAAATCAAAGACGATAGAATACAAAAAGGGACTTTGGTTAAATTGATTTAAGTGACAGTAAAGATATTTACACTTATTACAAAGTACTTATATTTAAAATAAATGCTGTTCTTTAACTGAGAACCATTATACCAATAATAAAACCATTATTAATAATTGATCACAAATAATAACTGATAATTAAGCAGCAAATTAGGCAGCATTAGAATGATTTCTGAAGGGACACTGAAGACTGGAGTAATGACGCTGAAAATTCAGCTTTGATCACAGAAATAAATTACATTTTAAAACATCCTAAATAGAAAACCACTATTTTAAGTGTAATATTTCATAATATTAGGCTATTGTTTTACTGTATTTTTGATCAAATAAACTCAATCTTCTTTCAAATAAATAAATAAATAAAAAGCCTTAATTATTTCAAACTTTTAACCACCAGTGTGTATATAAAATAGGCTAATGCATGTGAATTAATAAGCAAATTATATTTTTATTAAGCCTATAAATCACTTTCCTATGCACAGCACTTGAAAGCAAAAGTCTTCAGATTTACAATGTTCTAGAGTAAGATTGAGAATGTTTTTTTTTTTTTTTTATAGATTTTTAAACATTTTATTAGACACGTGAAATCACGGAAGAAAGCAGATTTTCATTAACTCTTATCTCATGTCTGCTGAAAACTGCATTATGTAGCCTACATTGTGACCATTCAAATAATGGCATTAAAATCTGAGAAATTTGAAAAGGCCAGAAGTAGTTTGCATTCCTGAAAATTAATGTTTGCCGTTTAATTAAACGGTTGGCAAATATTGCTGAATTGTCTCGTCATGTTCAGCTGCTTCAGCTCGCATTTAAGTCGCGCGCAGTGCAGCATCTGTGAACGCTAAATCCCGCCTTCTACACTTTGATTGGTATTTCAAACATTTTGACATTGTGACGCTTTTGAGCCGCTGCACTGAGCTTAATTAGAATTTTTGAATGAAGTGGGCCGCGCGGCCCGGGCCATTCATCTGGGCCGATGGAAGGATATACATTTACTACAATCCATTTTTTATATATATTACGCAAAGGGCCACATTGTACAGCGGCCCACCGGGAAAACTCCCGGTGCTCCAGATGGCCAGTCCGCCACTGCATAATTTAGTTTTTTTCATCTCAGATTTTTCAGTTACTGAGAACAGTTTTTAATAAGTTTTTGTTTTATTTAATAACACTGATAGTGTGTTTTTCCTTGCTCTTTACAAAAAGTGGTGATGGTGTTCTTTGAAGTACCCCAGAGTACGTTTTCATTGATGTCACATGAACTCTTGCTCTCCTTGGCACATTCATGAGAGAAGTCATTTCCGATTTGTGAACGTATCATTCTTCTGAGTCTTCTGTTGCAAATGAATCAGTAAATTCAAATGTACAAAATCTGAATGATTTGTTCAAAAGTCAGACCAATACAGTTCTTGGAAGAAAGCTGCCAGACTTTTAAGGTGAACTCTTGTTCCTCTGATGCTAGCTACACTGCAGACTCCTCATCCGAGCTACGAGTTTAAAGTGCTCCGGCGAGAGCTGGCAGCACGTAGCCGGAGCGCAAACCATCCCATTCCATCGAGTGTAGTGCCATTCCATTGTGAAGCTGCGAGTGAGAGCAGCATGGAACCTGTCTGTCAGCTTGAGCTCCACTGAAGCCAGCGCAATGAGGAATTTATAATTTCATGTTCGTGTGACATCAGAGCTAATATCTCCTCTCATCACTGTCAGGTTCCTCTCAGAACTACACACAGTCCTCCAGGGGTCAGCCTCTGTAATGCTGCGATATTGATTACAGGCTTGTCACTTTGCCAAAGGGGGAACATTTCAACACCAGGCTTTTTCTTAGATCTCTTCGTGCCTGACTTTCTCTCTCCATGTCTCTGTCGTCTTCTCTCTGTGACTTTCCTTCTATCTCGCTCTCCCCTTTTGTTTCTTTGTCTTTCTTTCCACACACATTCACTCACACAGAGCAGGAAATTACCTGTGTGGGAATGTGGATGTTTGGAACGGGTCACCGAGGGCCATGCTGGAGGCACTGACTGTTTCATCCACACTTAGAAGTGGGAAAAATGATCCTTGTTCGCGCTCTCTTTTTCTCTGCAGGCAGCTCCTTTACTGCCGTGCTTCATTTGATAATGGTCACCTCGGTAATGTCTTCACTGGTCTGGTCATGTGCCTCTCGGTGTAAGCTATCTATGACCTAATTAATGTGAGTGTGTGTGTGAGAGCTTTTTGGACCCTTCAGGGCATCATATCGTAACACTACAGACAGTGATGTTTATAAGGGTCTTCTTGAAAGGTCTTCTTTTACGTTATCCATTTGGCAGGAGTTTTTTATGCAAAGCGACTTACATTGCATTCAGGCCAAGGTACACAAGGCACACATTTTAAGCAATGCTACTGTGTGTGTGTGTGTGTGTGTGTGTGTGTTTTTAAATGTATGTATTTTTGATAGGGGAAGACAGGGATGATTTCTTTTTTTTCTTTTTTTTTGTAGTAATAAACGGTAAATGATGAATGGAAAAATAATTATATATATATATATATATATATATATATATATATATATATATATATATATATATATGTGTGTGTGTGTGTGTGTGTATATATATGTATATGAAGAGTTCAGATGCAAAAGCCTTTAAGTATGTCTGACGTTTTTCTTTAAAATTAGCATTTCTTTCTGGCTACTATGTATAGGTTTCTATGTAAGTACTGGTACGTCGAAATGGGTTGAGGCTGGGATTTAGTGCATTTGAAGTGAAAATACTTAATGAACACATCCTATGTTTGGAGAGCATTCACTCAGTATCGTTATCTCATTTTTGACCAAGATGGCTTATAGAGGCTTTTGCATGGAACTCTTCATTTATTTATATATATATATGACCCTGGACCACAAAACCAGTCTTAAGTCACTGGGGTATATTTTAGCAATAGCCAAAAATACATTGTATGGGTCAAAATTATTGATTTTTCTTTTATGTCAAAAATCATTAGTATATTAAGTAAAGATTATGCTCCATGAAGATTTTTTGTAAATTTACTACCGTAAATATATCAAAACATAATTTTTGATTAGTAATATGCATTGCTAAGAACTTAATTTGTACAACTTTAAAGGTGACTTTCTCAGTATTTTGATTTTTTTGCACCCTCAGATTCCAGATTTTCAAAGAGTTGTATTTCGGCCAAATATTGTCCGATCCTAACAAACCGTACATCAATGGAAAGCTTATTTATTCAGCTTTCAGATGATGTATAAATCTCAATTTTGAAAAATTGACACTTATGACTGGTTTTGTGGTCCAGGGTCACACACACACACACACACACACACACACACACATATATATATATATATATATATATATATATATATATATATATAATTTATTTATTTTTTTTTTTTCACACACACTTTTTTTACAACTAACTTCAGAGATAGTCTGTTGAATTGATTGATATTTCAGTTGCTGAGATGGTCCAGTTCTTTGAGTTGGGCAAAATGTTTTAGTCACTTTTCATAGTAGATTAATGTTATATTAGGTATTAGTTTATCAAACAGTTCTTTCAACAAAAAAAAGGTGTTGTGTGTCTAATGCACTGACAGTAAAGTGTACCATATTCACGGATGCCGTTAGGCCTGTCACGAAAAGTAGTCTTAATGGAAGCGCTAGACGAGACCAGCCAGCAAACGTACCAGGGACAAGCAACACATGCTAGAGTTAGAAACTAAATGTGATCTTAACTAACATTGTCCCTTAATCAATAGTAAGAGCTGTTTTTTTCATTTGTAATCATTCCAGAACATGCAAATGGGTATCGTCAGTCTTAATGTTCCATATTTACGAAAGGGTCCTCGCGCAGCCACTCCATTTGTGAATGATAATGTGGACTGCCATGCAGGGACTTGTTTTTGTATCAAAGCTTTTTAAAGGAGATTTGCCGCTCTGCCTGGCTTCCATCCTTGCAGTGGAAGACTAGATAATCTGATCCATCTAAGCACCCTCAACAAGGATTTACATATTTGAGGTCGTCTTTTTCAAGAAAATTGGAATTTGCAATTAGATGAGAGAGCGACACTCTTTTTGTGTGTGTGCGGCCCACTTCAAAGATTGTTGTTTTTCCGAGTCAAATGATGCATCTCCCTGCGTCTTCTCTTTTCCGCAGCCCATATGTGCTCCCAGAGACCACGGAGCCGTGGGAGAAAAATGGATTACAAATGAGAAATTACCGCTGTGGAAAGAGGAAAACACATTGCTTAAATTTCCTTGTCTTTCAGGTATTGAGCGATTTGTCTCAAATGTGCCGCAGAAATGAAAATATGAAGCTTTTCCCTAACATGAATTTGAATCAGCCCGTGGCTATGCTATTGACCCTCAATCACAGCTCACAGCTCTTCCGAGATTTGGAGTTATGTTTTCTCTGTGCATATCACCATCCAGTTTCTTTTTCCCTCCCTCCCTCCACATTTAGAGAGAGAAAACACTTCATGTGCAAAGAAACAAAACGCTTTGTTTTATTGATGTGGAAAATCGTTCTTTGATGATTATTATTTGTTTATGCCATTGCATATCGGGGCCTATTTTCTTTTTGTTGACATTGTGAGACGGGAAAAAGACTAAGGCTAAATTTAAGTTCTGGATGATTGGGCGCAGACCGCCATGTCACTCCGCTGACCAGACACCGGTTGTCGACGATGCCTCCCCATATCATATGTGTGCCATCTGCAATCCATATTTGCCTAATCAAACAACATTCATATCAGTGCTAATAATCAGCGGCGCTGCAGAGCCTGCCTGGCCGAGATATCATCACTCTCATATTCCACTCATATCCGAAATGCACTATCTGCGCTCCACAGATTACCGTTACAGAATCACCCTACGCCAATGTTCAAAGCGCTTCTCTCTCTCCTGCCTCCAGCAATTTGAACATTCCCGCCTGCTCCGAGTTCCACCGTTAATGCCGACAGTCGGGAATGAGGAGAGAGGCACAATATAGATTGGTGAATTTTTTGTAGTTGTAAAATAGTGTAGGAGGTTCATTCCTGTTACAGTATAACAGGTACAGAAATGTTTGAATTCTCTGACTTTTAGAGGTCTAAATTTTAAGGAAATATTTATGTGCGCATGTGTGTGTCTGTCTATCTACGCTCTTAAAAATAAAGTTCCCAAATAGGGATTTTCACAGCAATACCATAGAAGAATATTCTTGGGTTCCCCAATAAAACCTTTCATTGAACAATTCTGAACTGTTGTTTTACTATCTATCTATCTATCTATCTATCTATCTATCTATCAATTTTTATTTCAGTTTTAGTTCATTCATTTTTGATATTTTAATACATTTTATGAATACATTTTTCTTTTTTTCATTTTATTTCAGTTAACATGCATTTTATTTAAAGTAATAAAAATTTACTTGATTACCAATTAAAATAATGTTAAAAATATATATTTAAGAAAGAAAAATGTGTGAAAGAAATGTGTGGAATAGTTAGAAATATTTTTTTAAGTGGACAACTGCTCAAGCAAAGTAGTGAAATTATTTACAATTCATCCCTATTATATTCACTTAATTGTAATATTGTTATAAAAAAAAGCTAGTTGGATTTCCATATTAAAGTATATTAAGATGTGTGTGATGCGGATCTGAAAATACTGCAGTATTGGAATAACCCGTTCTGACCTCTGTCTTGCTTCCATCAGTCAAAATAAGACATTATTGGACTATAGTCTATATCCTGCAACTGAGATCTTATTTTATTTATTCATTCATTGGTTTATTTTATAGAATTCTTTATCCTAACTCAGTGGATAGATGGATCAAGCGATTTATCTTCATCCGTTTATTCGTCAAGAAATTTAAGTCCTGCATTAGCAGCTAAAAGGTTCTGTGTTCATTCTCCTTTTTTGCATTAGTTGATTAATTCTTTCTTTATCAGCCATAAATAAATATATAAAAAGATAAGATAAATTAAGCTGCAGTAACCCACTGCTGATCTTTAGAGCAAAGCAGACCAGACAGTACCCAAGGACTCTTCATCTTTCTATCTCTCTCTCCCCTTGATATTATACCATAGTGCTTGAAATATGAATTATGCTTACACTGAGCTGCTACAGTGATTGGTTTATGTATTCTCCTCATTTGCATTGGGTAAGGCCAAAGTGTCCAAGTAAACTGTGTCGACGATGGATGATCCAATCAGCAGCACATGGCACAAAAAGATGATAGACAATAAATTTGATTTAAAAAGGCTTCGTACAACTAGCACAAAATAAGCTACAGCTTCTTTATTATCAGAGCCAGTCTTGACATGCTGAAAACGTGAACACAGGATTTTTAGTCTGTGTAGTGGCCAAATATGTGGCAGTGAAATGAAAATGAATAGCTTTTGAGCTCGCCTCATTCACTACTAAAGGTATTACTGTCTAATCGAGTATTCACTGACAAGTCCACTACATTTATGTAAGTGCTTTTGTAAGAGAAAAGTGAAGTTAGAAGCGAGTAGATAAATACAATTTTAGATGGCACCATTTTATTTTGCATTTCTGTAGCTGAGGTTAGCCAGTCAAGGCCTGTTCACACCAAAAACGATAACTGTAAAAATAACTATAACAATAACTATATTAGCATCCACACCAGTGCACAATATCATTCTGTTTATTCTAAGCACCCTGCAGTTTTGTCGTCTGTCACCTTAATGCAGGATGGATTCTGATTGGCTGTCAATGTTTTTGTCATTCATCGACTGGGAGAAAAAAGAAAAAAAAAACTTTGTGAAAGTAATTCCAAAGATATTGTTCCACTTTATTGCACTTGTAGCAAGGACTCTGCTATTACTTTACATTTAGAATTATTTTTTAAACTTTTATCATCCTTGGTGTGAATGGACCTTTACTACTGCATGCTATCATATACAAGAAATCTGTCTTAGAAATACATCCTATTACCTTCTGTACTAAGGGGGAAAAAAGCCATCTCTGCAAATACGGACACGTGCAAGATATATCTTACCATAATCATAATCATTCACTGGGGCTGTAGCAGTCATTATGGTCTTATTAAATTGATTTTCATTGAACACAGTCAATTAATCAAACAGGTCAATTGGACTGAGTCAAATTTTCCACAGATGGCTCATGGTTGGAGCAGCAGTAAAAGTGTGGGCAGACTCAAGGCCTGGGGAACTGCAATCATATGGATAATGTCAAGGGGGAAATGTTCTTGCCTATAGTTAGCAGTAAACCTGCACTATGGAATCCGGGGGTGCTTATTTAATTTGTCAGAGAAATGAGAGCAGAATTAATTTGATTTAAAAGCGCAGGCTTGGAATGCTGACCTGATACGTCGCGAGGTCGCCTTTAATCTCCGCTCTTTCATTCTCAGGTGCTGCAGATGTATCTAGATTTAGCTGTGCCACTTTGATTCTTGCTTGAATTTCAGCATCCTGACATTTTAAAGTATTTTTCTTGTAGGCGGCAGTGAGAACTGTGCAGAGATGATGCAGGGAAGCAATCAAGATCTCATGGCAGCGAAGTAACACAAATGAACAAATCAGTTTACCTCGCTTTGATGGATGAGTCATTTGTCAAGGGGGATGTTCAAGAAGCTGCACAAACACTTTTTATTCCAACATCAGAAAACAAACATTCTCCTAATGTTGAACAAATGCTGCTTTCCTAGTCCGTGACCTCCTGATAATAGCAAAAATACCAGCCAAGCATTGTGAGATGATTCCAAATGCATATACGCTCTCAGAAACTGAGACATCATCAGCGAAGCGACAAAGCACTTGGGAATGCAGTTATACAGGGAGATTGTGGGGTGATGCACAGAGGCTGCAGAGACACAATGAGACTATGGGGATGTAGTCACACACTGAGACTGTGTACTGTAAAAAATAAATAAATAAATAATAATAATAATTGTTGAGAAAAGCTAAAAAAAATGTGCCAACATGATGCAATAAGATTTGAGTTTTTATATTTATCAGTACCAGTAAAATATTTGGGACCAAAAATTTGATTTGACACTTTGACCTGACCATGTTTTGTTACTTACTTTTCAGTCAAAGTTAACTGAGATTATCAAGATATTTGTTCTGACACAGTTTAACTCTTGACTTCTTGTCATATTTTATTACAATTTTCTAAACTATTGCAAATAAACTGTGATAATGTGAGAAATGTTGAAGGTGTAATTATTACATTCAGACCCACTGCCACAGGTGTATAAAATCAAGCACCTAGCCATGCAGTCTGCATTTACAAACATTTGTGAAAAAAAATTAAATTAAATTAAAAAAAAAAAAAATATATATATATATATATATATATATATATATATATATATATACAGTGCCCTCCACTAATATTGGCACCCTTGGTAAATCTGAGCAAAGGTGGCCGTGAAAATAAATCTGCATTGTTTGTATGCATTTTTGATCTTTCACTCAAAAAAATCACAAAATTCTAACCTATCACTGAAGTAAAACAATTGAAAGTGGGGAGAAAATTTCATGATGAAATAAATGTTTTTCTCCAATGAATATTGGCTACAATTATTGGCACCCCTAGAAATTATTATGAGTAAAATATCTCTGAAGTATATTCCCATTCATATTTACATTTTTTTTAGCACAACAGGGTGACTAGGAGCATGAAATTGTCCAGCCATGACTTCCTGTTCCACATGATTATAAATATGAGGAACACAAAGACCAAATTCCCTTAATCATCCATCACAAGGAGAAAAACCTAAGAATATAGTTCTGATGTCCAGAACAAGATTGTTGAGCATCACAAAATAGAAAGTGGCTGTAAGAAAAGAGTTAAAGCATTGCAAATCCTCATTTCCACCATCAGGGTAATAATTAAGAGGTTCCAATCAACTGAAGATGTTAAAAATCTGCCTGGAAGAGGACGTGTCTATATCGTCCTAATGCACGGTGAGGAGGAGAGTTTGAGTGACCAAAGACTCTCCAAGGATCACAGCTGTAGAATTGTAGAGATTAGTTGAGTCTTGGGGACCTAAAAAAATATATCAAATATCCCCCACATCACCACATGATGTTTGGGAGGGTTTCAAGGAAAATTCTCCTCAGTCATCCAAAAACAAAATCCAGCAAATTCAGTTGTCAGACACGACTGTAACTTCAAATGGCACTGGCTTCTATGGTCAGATGAAACTGAAAAAAAGAGCGTTTTGGCAGCAAACCCACCAGATAAGTTTAGTACAAACAGGGATAAAAAAAAGTACCCCATGACCACGGTTAAATATACTGCTGGATCTTTAATGTTGTGGGCCTGTTTTTCTGCCAGAGGTCCTGACCATCTTGTTTAGATGCATGGCATCATGGATTCTATCAAATACCAACAGATAAAAAAATCAAAACCTGACTGCCTCTGTTAGAAATCTTATAATGGGCCATGTTTGTATCTTCTACCAGGACTAAAACAAACATCAAAATAAACACAAAAATGGATCACTGAGCACAAAATAAATCTTTTACCATGGCTGTTCCTGTCCTCTGACCTGAACCCTATAGAAAATGAGTGACGTGAACTGAAGAGAAGAAGTACTAACATGGAGCTGTGAATCTGAAGGATCTGGAGAGATTCTGTATGAAGAAAATGGTCTCTGATCTCTTATCAGGTGTTCTCCAAAATCTTCAGGCATTACAGAAGAAAACTCAGGGCTGCTATCTTGGGAAAAGGACATTGCAATAATTGGGTGCCAATAATTGTGGCCAATATGAACTAGAAAAAGTATATATTTATATATATATATATATATATATATATAATTTTTTTTTTTTTTTTTTTTCAAAAAGCTCAGTGAATTCAAGCGTGGTACTGTGGTAGGATGCCGCCTTTGCAACAAGTCGGTTCATGAAATTTCATCCCTGCTAGATATTCCACGGTCAGCTGTAAGTAGCATTATTGGAGAGTGGAAGCGTTTTGGAACAGCAGCAACTCAGCCATGAATCAAAAGACCCTTCACTTGTTCAGGCCTCCTTCCAAAGATGGGTGTTCTTCATGACTCACCAAGAAGATATTTTTGAAGAGTACTGACGGTAGGAAATCTGACATACTATATATATATATATATATATATATATATAATTTTTTTTTTCCCCCATACTATTTAAGTCAGTGGGAACCGTCAACTCTGATGGGAGTGTTCGATAGGGAAATTCATATCTAGAACTCCTAGAAGGTTAGTAAATAATGACAGATTTTTCATTTTTAGGTGAACTATCCCTTTAAGGAAAGATGCACTGCTGCTTTTTTCTGTGAGTCAGACCCAGGTTGAGCAGTTGACAGAATATGGTTCATTTTTTTCCTCCCCATTTCTTTAGTGCAAGCATGTGTGTGCAGGCTGAAATGTTGACAGTAAGGTTAGAAGGAGAGTGTATTGCACCTCAGGCTTGCCCTGTCTCATAGTGAGCTGCTGATAGCTTGGAAGTGACAGCTATCCTCTTGTCGATGTTTACAGGGATTACAGTCTGTGTATGTTCAGCGAGGTTATGTGTGTATTCAGGCTCTGTGGTTTGTCCAGAACTTGTGCATTGAATTAATATGTGTGTGTGACTGTGTGAGAGTGTGTTTGGTTTTTGGGTCATTGAATGTGGGTTAGGCAAGGCCGTGTGGGCAGACAGGATTAGTTCTGTTGGTCTATTAGGCCTTCCTGTCAAAGATTTCATTTGCATGTGACTGTAAATGTGAACGGATGATTTATGTGTGTGTGTGTGTGTGTGTGTGTGTGTGTGTGTGTGTTTTGTATGGGATTATGCATTTGTGATAAGAGTGTGTGCGTTTGTGCATGTGTGGACTTTCACACATGTCACCGAGCTAAATTTAGGTGACAGGCCACACACACTCAGATCAGGTGTGAGGAGGGCCGCCAGCCTGATTACAGCCCATCACAGGAAGTTGTCAAGATGGCCCCCTAGCAACACCTCGATGGCAACAACAGCCACAGACATGCACACAAACAAGAAAGGTCAAACTCTCACCTTTCTCTCTTTCACACTCTCTTTTGCTCTGTCTTATTCTCTCACATGGACACACACACACACCACCACCGTGACTCAGACCTACTTAAATCTATCACGAAACAGCAGACCGCTCTACCGAGTTGGGTTGGACAGGGTGGTCATGATTTTTGTAAATGCTTTTAAATACTTTCTGGGGGTGAATTCTTTTAGAAAGGCGATGAATTTAGGGGTGCAACCTCTTGGAGAGAGTTTTAACATGCTGAGAATGTAAAACAGCAGTAACAGCATGGTAAACTCTCTCAGAGAAGTTGCATCTCTAAATTCATCTCTGTCAAAACACTAGCGCTACAGTCATCAAAGTGACATTTGGTAACAAAAGCCTTTTCTACACAGAGGTTCCGAAAAATTCTCGGAAGATTTTGTTCAGTCACACTTTCAAAAAAGACAAAACTGACATTATAGTGTGATGTTTTATGTACACACGTATGTGTGTAATGTGTTGTCTTCTCATAAAGAGTCGTATCATGTACGGTACCATTATGTCAGGTACACTACACAGTTTTTAAAGTTTTAGGATCTTTTTCTTACACAATACACAACAAAGTTGTTGTGGTTTGCACATTACAAGATGGATTGGTGACTGGGGGTCACATATTACATAAAATTTCACTAGGAAGAATCTTGCAACCATACATGCTGCTAAATTCTACTGTACATAAAATAAATAACCATGCATTTCTTTATAATTGCTGTTAGATTTTAAATCACCTTTTGGATGCAATGTTATAATTATCATGTTTTTTAGTGTCTTGGAACACAAAAATTGTGTTTTCAATGTTGAAAGCTGTATCTAGGAGGAACAGTCTATAAGAAACATGTTTGGTAGAACCTAATTATATAGGGCTTTCTTTGCAACTAGTCATTTGGATTACCAATAAACTAGTTGATTATTAAGGTAATATACTTTATGGTATTATTCTTTGGGATATGTTTTCTACATTCTAATTCAATATAATACTGTGAAATGTGATCACAACGTTATTTATATTTTGGTATTCATTTTTTATTTATTTTTTTCTATACATATTACTGGCTTTTTATTTTCATAATGTGCCTTGCGTGAGCTTAAAGAGTAAAGCCTGGGCAACATCCAAGTCTGTCCTCTTCTGCTTTGTCTTGTGGTGAAGAGAGGTACACTAAAAAAAAAAACAATCTATAGAATCTACTCAAAATTGAGGTAACAATTTGCACTCACTTTGTTTGGGTAGATTCTGTCCTATATATTTGAGTAAAGAGTAACTAATTTTAACAGCTATGGCAAACTAAAAGAAATTAGGTAAGATCTACCTAATATTTCTCATTACATTACTAATTACTTATAAAAAATTTAGTAACATTAACTCTATTGTTAGTAGGCAACAGTTCATTACTAAATTATTATTAATAATTATTAGCCAATAGAAATAATTACACATTTAGGGAAGGTTGAATTTACTTCAAAATGGTCAGACGAAGGAGATTGCATCAATTGTTTTTTTTTTTTTTATTGACCAAATAACATTTTTAAAACATTTAAAACCAATTAACGTAGGTACAAAACCCCTTACAATAAATTAAGTACAACATACCATAATGCTACATAAAGCTTCATGAACATATTCCATATTTCAAACATAAACCAAAGTATTCATGAGATGTCAAAACATACATTAGAAGCAAGATTCATAAATACTGTTTCTTCACGTGGTCATTTCAAACAAAATGTGTTTAGATTTAATGTGTGGCTACAATACTTGCAACACTAGAAAATGAAAGGAGACACTGAAATGAGGTCAGTTTCTCCTCTCATTTACCTCAATAGACTGGCATGCTGTATGGATACAAACAAACATTTCAACTTCTTCATTTGAAACTAATTAAGTTGAATGTAAGAATGTAAATTTTAATTGACATACAACTTCATATTACATATAACTCACATATAACTTCTTGAACATTTACTATTTGAAAATAAAACAATGTCTTCATTGGATGAAACAAACAGTCGGAGCCTGAACTTACAGTACAGACAGCTCATTCCATTAGTTTACGCTTGAGGCTTTGGAGCTTCTTCAGCAGTTTTGCTCCGTCAAGTTCCAAAAAAAGTTTCTGGAACACTTCAAAGGTGTACTTCAGGTTTTTGGGATACTCAAGGTTGAGGGCATAGATCAATCTCATCAACAGTATGCACGCTGTGGTTCTGGTTCCACAACCGTTCAGCACTTTGATGCCCTCTATAACAACACACACATCTGCTGGGTCCTCCTCAACTGTGGGATTGTGAATCACCACCAACTTCAATATTTCATTTGTGTGGCCTTCAAGTTCATCCTCCTGTTGAAAATAAAAAAAGCAAATACATTGTTAGTTCAAGCAAATTAGCATACGGTTCGATTACAGTTGTTTTCTTGGTTCATGCTAGGGCTGCAAGATTAATCGCATGCAATTGTCATGCGTGTCTCGTCAGTAAAGCCGGTTCTGTGATTAGTAGTAAATGTCCATCATCTGTTTTCAAATGGAGAGGCATTTACTACACAGAGCCGTAGTTCGCCGACAAAGCTACACAATATTGCGTTCATAATGCATAATCGAATGCGATTCATCTTAGATTATGAACGCTATATTGCGTAGCTTGACAGCGAACTACGGCTCTGTGTAGTAAATGCCGCTCCATTTGAAAACAGGTGATGGACATCTACTACTAATCACAGAACCAGCTTTACTGACGAGACACGCATGACAATTGCATGCGATTAATCTTGCAGCCCTAGTTCATGCCAATTGTTTGAACACAAGCAGGATTTCTGTATTAGTCAGCACTTCAATATAAACAGGTAACAAAAATCAAAACCCAAATTCTTTACCCCATAATGAAACAATTATCAATTTAACCCCTTGCTGTGGATGGAAATAGCTTGTCTTGCTTTTAAGTAGATTTTTACGCTGGAACAGATCACCCCCTTTAGGAAAGAAATGTCAACAAAGAACAAAGGAATAACAGAGCTGCCACTACCTGACAATATGGGTGAACCTTTCAAATTATCATAAAATGTCCCCCATATGTACCTTCCATTAATATCTGGCATGTATATGGAGGTCAAACCAATGAACCATCAATATCAAACATTAACTTGCCAATGTTCCCCATCAAAGGTTAAATACTTAATATTAATCAATGTACAAGTCAGCATCCATTGCAGCATATTTTCCTCAACTAGCTTTTCTAAACTGTTGGTAGCAGTAACATAATTCTACACTGTTATGGCATTCTAAAATACTGACAACCTCTTTTTCTTTTTTTTTTTTTTTTAATATATAAAGGTGGGCCATGATATACTCAAATAAAAATTTAACTAAACCCTCAAAATGTAATATAAAGCATAATTAATGCTCACAAATGTAATTTTTAAAAGGTTAGTTCACCTAAAATGAAAATTATGTCATAATTACCTTCATGTTGTTCCAGACCAATAAGACTTTGGTTAATTGTCAAAACACAAATTAAGATATTATTAATGATACCTGACAGATTTCTGTCCCTCCACTGAAAGTCTATTCACACAAAACTCTGACACTTCAAAAACTTCATTCACGAGTTCACACTCACATATAATTAGCTGATGGATGGATAGATGAACCGTCGATGGATAGAGGTAAGTCTGCTGCATTTATACTTCTTGGCGTCCGGGCCCTACTGGCCGACAAGCCCCTGCTGATCAATGGACAGAGGGAAAATGAGTGACCACGAGGGCCCAGGAAGCCTCCGGCTGAAGATCAAGAATCAGGACGTCAGACAAGTGTGTCCTATCGGCTTGACATCAAAGGTTAAATACTTAATATTAATCAATGTACAAGTCAGCATCCATTGCAGCATATTTTCCTCAACTAGCTTTTCTAAACTGTTGGTAGCTGTTGGTCAGACGAGTAAGTCTCGCCAGGCGGGGAGAGAGAAAAGGAAAACCCGACTGAGAGGGATCTCGCATTATCGATGGGAGATTAAGACTCAGGACATCGAACGGGTATGGCTCGCTAGGTGGGGGGAAAAGAACACATGAAGTTTGACTGAGAGGGCTCTCGCAGCATTTGGCAGGAGGTCGAGACTCATGGCGTCGGACGGCTGAGCCTCGCCAACCGTCGGACGGAAAGGTAAGGTTGTCTGGCCGGAAGGCTCTCGCGGCATCCGACGGGAGGTCAATATTCAAGGCATCGGATGGGTAAGCTTCACCGAACGTGGGACGGAAAGGTAAGGTTGTCTGGCTCGTTGAAGGCCGCTGATTGTGGTAGTGAGGGAGGCGATTTGGGGCCTTGCGAGCTTTGCTCTAAATATCGGCCGCCCTGCTGGAGTGAATTTAGGAGTGAGGTCGGCTGATTGCAGGGAAACGAATAACTTAGATTGTACAGATCCGCTTTGTTTATCGTCTGTGAGGACGGTGTGTTGGAATTAATCAGCGTTTGCCTCAGGCTCAAATACGGTCCACAATTGTTGGCACGACCGAAAGATAAGAGGGTGCCGGGAAAGAAGTTGGAAGTGACACCGGTGGAGGCGAGGTTAAGCCTCGGTGTCGTGGAGAGCGTGTGGCTGGTCAAGCAGAGCGGCGGCCGCGATGAAGCCTGGATCTCGGTGGCGGTGTCCGGCGGAGAACGAGTAATCCTGAGGCCAGCCAATCTGATTACTCATTACTCCCAAGTATAGGTCTCGTCGTTTGGACGGGAAAAGTTGAGTCTGTGATATGATGGCAAAAGGTGCGAACCGAATGCTGATAAACCGCCAATGGATACAGGTAAGTCTGCTGTGTTTATACCTCTTGGTGTTGATTAACTTGAGTGTGCTCCTCTTGTGTTAATTAGGCTAAGTAACTGATGTGCTCCTCCCAAACTTTGTTAATAAAACATCATTAAATAACATTGTAAAATAAATCCTTATGAATCAAGTGGTTTAATCCAAATCTTTTGAAGAAAAATTATCACTTTATGTGATGGACAGATTTAATTTAGGCTTTTATTCACATGAAAACAATGATCAGCAAACAATGTTTGCAGCATCCAATTTTGGCAAACGGAAGCTGAAGCATGCTTGATACGTTAGAACCAATGAGGTTCATTCTCTTGTCTCACAGCACGTTTGTGCCTCTGTAAAAACAAATGAGGTTTGTTCTTGCATGTCAAGCAAGTAAGTTTGAGCTTCTGTTTAGGTTCGCTGATCAATGTGTATATGAGAATAAAAGTCTACATTAAATCTGTTCATCATATAAAGTGACCACGTCTCTTCAGAAGACTTGATTTAAACCACTAGATTCATATGGACTTATTTTACATTCGCTTAATGAATGTTTTAAAGTGTCAAAAGTTTGGCATGAACAGACTTTCTGTGGAAGGATAGATAGCTCTCAGGTATCATTAAAAATATCTTAATTTGTGTTTCGAAGATTAACCAAAGTCTTATGGATTTAGAACAACATGAGGGTGAGTAAATGACAATTTACATTGTGTTAACTATCCCTAAAATGTACTGCCTAACAAAAAATACAAATACTTCTTAAAATATAGTACTTACAATACAGTATTTTTTTAAATGCACTACCCTGACTATTTATCAAAGGCTAGGTATCATATTGGTTTATTGGCTAAATCACAGTGATCAGTAAGGGAAATGAAACAATGTGTATCCATTTGAATACCTTGAAATGATGAATCATGTAATAACATACCTGACAATCTTGGAACAGCACCTCTTGATTTTCCCCAAGGTACTCAATGAGGCAATGGATACATGTATCCCTCTTTTTCTCAATACTCTGGAACTACAAAGACATGCATTTTAGTGGCAATACACACTCTGTGAGCTCAGTGTGCTGCAACTTAAGAAAACATGCAAATAGACAAGCAAATTAAGAAAACAGTCTGACAACAAATGCTCAATTTCAGAAAATGACAAGTGTATTCAGTGGACACGAATGCTAAACACGGTTTGGAAACGTTTGCTGTTTGGACCAGGCAATTGCACCAAGATTGAAAGCACCCTTAGAGCTAAACTCAACAGGAAACCAGTTCTTCAGGACTGGAGTTGAAGATGTCTACAGTAAGTGATCTTTTAATATGATAGGAACCTATGACCACTGTTGGGAGACCTATGATTAGGAATCAATCTCACTACTCAAGGTAAGTATAGGTATCAAATTGCTAAAAAATAAAGCAATAAATAAAATATAAAGTGTATACAAAAGAAATGTCACCTGTAACAATCCTAATAAAGAGTTTTTTTTACCTGCTGATGTCTCTGTGTGAATGATTAGAAGTCCAAATTCCCACAACCCCTACTGTTGAAAGTAATGCCTAAATGATTATCATACAGGCTAGGGGTAACTGTAACGGAAGTGGCGGGACACAGGTGGAAAGTAAAAACAACAATGTTTATTAATGCACAGAGGAGTTTGTGAATGATGGTGATGTGATGAACAAGTAGCAGCGTCCTTAGACTTCTTTGGAGAGTGTAACTTGAATTCCTTTCTTTGCAGATGATCGGGAGACACAGGAACGGAGCACACACCTCAGGAGCTCGGAGAGAGCACGGAGACACAGAACATAACAGAAGAACACAGGAGGTAAGTATACAGAATGCTGAACTGAGTCAGAGAGTCCTCTTCGTATGTACAAGACCAGACCAATGTGCTGGCTGAGGTGTGTGCCTTTGTACTGGCTGATAATGAGATGATTGAATGTGTTACAGGTGCAGGTGCTCAGAACACAGGTGATAGTGATCATTGTGATTGGGTGGTGGTGGAGTCTGGCCGTCTTGTGACAGTAACAGTGTAACTTTTTTTAACATCTAGGATATCTTAGATAGCATTACACTTTTTGGCTCTGCAAGGTTCTGTAAGGTGCATGTAGCAGTGAGTTTCCTTGTAAGCAGAGTACAGAAGAGCAGTAACAAACAAGTTTGCTGTCACTATTTTTAAGTGATTTTCAGAAATGTGTTGTTTGTATTTGTAGAATTTTATTGTGTTGTCGAATTGAAGATGCTTTCTTAATTTGCTTGTGCTGGTTTTGTCTATTTGCATGTTTTTTTTAAGTTCAGTGTGTTGAGTTTATTTAATTTTTATTTTTTGTGAAATAAGAAAATAAAACAGAAAGATACCTCATTTACAGTGTTCAGGAGAGGATGCATCTTGATACCAAATGCTCCTCCTTTGGCATGCATCAGCTGCAGAAGACGTGGTGTGTACCTATCAAGATTCAGCATAAATGTCTCTTCCAAAGAGATTGTTGTTATACGTCGGAACTCCTCTTTGATCTAGTAAATCAGTAAAGGAAAACACAAAAATACAACAATTTTCTCAATGATAGTCACCAATTATAAAGGTCTGAAACCAAGTTTAATTAAACAAATGAGATGAACAACAGTTCTTGGTGAAAAAATAATAAACTAACAAACATCCTTACCTGAGCCTTACTGAACAATCCCGGCCACCTCTCTCTTAAGACACCGACAGTGTCAATTGAAAAGGTTTTTCACATTTTGTCTTCAGTTACTTTTGCGTTGTTGTTCTTCTTCATTTCATCGACTAACTCAAGCCTCTCCTTTTCCAATGTGTCCTGATTTTCTCCAACAGGATGCGGAGGGAGATAATTCACTTCCGC
>JAFVLL020024114.1:0-14979 GCA_021397915.2 Tor tambroides | reverse complement strand
GATCTGACTCAATTTTGGTGAAAATTGGACAAACGGTTGAGGAGGAGTTCGAAAAAGTAGGTTTTCAACATAAATCAAAATGGCAGACAGGAAGTTTGGCTGACTATGGCAAGATTGGTATCACTGTTCTCAGCATGACCCAAGGAATCTATTAATACCAGTCTCATTACAATAGGCAAAATTCACAGAAAACTATTAGCATTTATTTGAAATTTCATTGTAACTTTTGACCACAAGGTGGCACTGTCTTAGACCTTTTTGAGTACTTTCAGGTCATTTTCTCGATAGCATATACAAAGTTTCGTAATGGTACACCACTGCATTCGAAAAATATAACATTTTATATCATAATACTCTATTGCAGTCAATGGCAATTTCATGTTTTGTTCAATTATAGCACCACCAAGAGGCACAATCCCACCAAATTTTTTACGTGTCCTTAGAGTATGCCCATACATATGTGTGTCAAATTTGGTGAAAATATCTCATTTTGTTTTGGAGTTATAGACATATTTGTGTATGAGTAGATGAAAAATGACTGACTGCTGACTTTGTTTGCATTTTTGTGCCAATTACTATCAAAATTTTGGCAATTGGGCATTAGTGTATTGTCAGCACGTTTCGTGTCGATCGGAGTAACGGTTTCTAAGATATTGGCAAATGTTTTTTAAGCACTAAAATGCAACTTGCACAAACCATAAGGCAAAATCTGGCAAGTTTGGTATCGCTGGACTCTGCAAGGACTCAGGAGTCTAAAAAGATGACTCCCGTGAAAATAAGTCAACCCCACCCAAAGTTATAAGCATGTGAATATTTGATTTTACCACTAGGTGGCGCTGGCTCGAAACTTCTCAGGCTCCTTCAGGGCATCGTGCTGATGACCCATACCAAGTTTCGTAACGATACGTCAATGCGTTCGTAAAATATAGCATTTTACTACAAAATTCAAAATGGCCGATGCCCAAAATGGCTGACATGGGAAAATTGGATATGGTTGGACTCGGCATGATGCACCGAATCTAAAGAGACCAGTTTTGTGATTTTTGGCCAAACCACTGAGAAGTTATAAGCAAAAATAGGCATTTTTCAGATCTCCTGACCACTAGGGGGCACAGCGCTGAATCACAGCAGGTCGTCTCAGGTCATGCTTGTTATAACACACGCCAAGTTTGGTCTCAATACGTCAAACTGTTTCGGAGATATAGCCTCAGATCCATTTTTGCGTGCTTTTCGTAGAATTCGTTTGTGCGTTATTCGAGAACGGTTGGACTAATTGACTTGAATTCCATCACTTTTTTCCAGCATGGTCTGTAGATTATCTGAGCCAATTTTGGTGAAAATCGGAAGAAACCGTCAAGGACGAGTTCGAAAAAGTAGGTTTTACAAACAATTGAAAATAGAAACCTTACGATTTTTGAAAATTGCGTCTATTCGACTCAGCATGAACCATGGAATCAGAGGAAAAATTAATTTTCCTTCTGCGCCTCACGGATCAAAAGTTATTAGCATAAACATGAGTGGAACTTTGGACAAGTGGTGGCGCTAGAGAATTTGAGTTAGAGACTTCAAATTTGCTATGGTTACTATTGAGACTGTCCTCTATCAGTGTGCCAAATTTCACAACTTTCCCGCAAGCGGTTCTATGGGCTGCCATAGACAAAATGGCGGAAGAAGAAGAAGAAGAAGAAGAAGAAAAAGAACGCCAACAAAAACAATAGGTGCCTAAGCACCTTTGGTGCTTGGCCCCTAATAAGTTGTTTTAAATAAAAATATTTCAGATGTAAGAACTCTACAGCAATAATTACGTGCAGCTCACTAAAATAAATGATCATGTCTTTATTACTCAGGAGAAACTGCCACCAATTTCTCGCTGTGCAGCAATCAGAGAAGCACTTCTTTTTGTATATAAGACAGGGCATTCACTATAAGGTCACACTAAAAATAAGCAGCAGGCTTGTGTGCCTCTAAGCCCAGTAATTAACCCGACAACGATGTAGGTATAATACAGACTTCAGCTGAAGAACACGCTGTGAGGTTAATATCCCGACCCTGCTCACCAGGCATTAGCAAAGTATGTACTCTGTGCCTTAAGTCCTTTTGTTTTGCCCTTTTTGAGGTCTGTGCGTCAAGTACAAAGTATGCTTCTTAAGAAGCTATACTGCAAAATGGATTTTTCAAATTCAACTATCTTCATCTGATGATACACAGTTGGAGTGACTGTCTTTGAAATAGAAGAAAAAATATTTCAGCTATGTGCATAAAATAGGCCCCAGGCGTTCTTTTATTTCTGACCTCAAATTACACTGAGTAATCCAAGAATAGAAAGAAGGACGCAAGTGTTTTGGAAGGCTTGCATGTATCAGCCTTTTTGATGGCTTCTGCTAAGCACCTTAGACTACTAATGGAATACAAAATAACTTTACAGCCGATTACATGACCAGATGGGTATCGATTCTGCTCACCGCCAACCTGTTTCAACTGGGGACTGTCAAACCAATATTCTATGAGTTCTTGCTTGTACTTAAAAAGCAGTGAACACATTGAGACCACACATGCTGGGTTTTATACACTACCATTCAAAGCTTTGTGGTCCTTTTTTTTTTTTTTAAAGAAATTAATACTTATAATCAGCAAGAATGCATTAAATTGATCAAAAGTGACATTGAATAGACAGTAAATTGTAAATGCTACAAAACTGCTCAACTGCTTTTGCTTGAACAGCAAATCAGCATATTATAATTATTTCTGAAGGATCAAGTGACACTGAAGAGTGGAGTAATGAAGCTGAAAATTCAGCTTTGCATCACAGAAACAGTATTCAAATAGAAAGTTATTTTAAATTGTAATAATATTTCACAATATACATTTTACTGTACTTTTGACATAAATAAATGCAGCTTTGGTGAGCTTAAGAGGCTTCTTTCAAAAACTTTTTAAAAAATTTAAATTAAATGCTAGTGTACACCTTTTTAATACATTTTAAGCATATTTTACAGGCTAATTACATTCTTGTCAAAGAAACTTTAAATCAAGACACAAGAAAATGCTATGCACTTGTAATAATGACACACTGCATTCTTGGTACAAATACCATAACTACTATTCACTGTAAATGTCAGTTTCTAAATATGTAACATGCACTTATTATCATAGAATATTTAACCCTTCTTAAACCAACTGATTACAAAACAACAGAATGTAGATACCAGAAAAATCATGTTGCCAAACAGATAGTTGTACTGCACATTTCATTTTCTTGGGCATTTAATTACACAAGTGGCTGGCTTTTAAATTTTCCGGTTCAAAACATTTTGCATTTTAATACATGCAGGTGGATTCATGTAATGTTAATGCAGCGTAATAGCAATGTTGGATTGATTCAGCCTGAAAACCTGCTTCATCCTCCACTGGCGGTGAAGTGAGGAGAACCTGAGCAGATCCCTAACGGACCACTGATGGTTTTGCATAATATCACACGGTATCTAAATCTAAAAATTCACCTTTTTTAAATAAAAATGTTATGGATGGTGATATGAATGCTAAAACACAGGCTGAGTCAATAACTAATAGTAGAGTAGCTGGAGGTGAATTAAAAGGATAGCTGACCCCCCCCCCCCCCCCACCAAAAAGAAAGAAAACAATGTCATCATTTACTCACCCTTATGTCTTTTTTTTCTCCTGCAGAACACAAATTAAGATATTTTGAATAATGTTGGATCTAAACAACTGAAGAGCCCATTGATTTTCGTTCAAAAATATAAAACAGCCTTTTTTCAAAATCTTCTTCTGTGTTCCACAAAATAAAGTCAGATTTTAAAACAACATTAGGGTGAGTAAATGTTGACAGGATAATTTCATATTGGTGAATTTTCCCTAATTTCAGTAGCATACTTTGCACAAACTTTTAAAGCCTTAAGAGGATGAGAAAAGTGAGCAAGAAAGAGAATTCGATGAAAATGTTTTTTTGAACTAAGCAGACAGTTAAAATGGCATTATAAATGTTTCCAAATATCTTGTTGCAATGGCTGCATTTCCCAGGTATTCTTCCACCCCCTCAAATCTCCAAGTGTCCAAACACTTCAGACGCATCCTCAGGCTGAAAATAAAACATCCATTAGAAATGTATTAAGCTGAGCTGACATTATCCCTCCTCCTCTCATGGATGCAGAGAG
The DNA here is from genome assembly GCA_021397915.2 of Tor tambroides. Taxonomy (NCBI): domain Eukaryota; kingdom Metazoa; phylum Chordata; class Actinopteri; order Cypriniformes; family Cyprinidae; genus Tor; species Tor tambroides. The sequence goes on along the minus strand of JAFVLL020024114.1, from coordinate 10,807 downwards.
CGGCGCTTGTTGACATACACAAAAAAAAATCAATTCTGAGCTCTGAAACCTAAAACTGCTCAAAAATGGTAGAAAAACAAAGATTTAATAATGACTGCATTTCTTCCTAGACTAAAGCTGCAGATTTAGTTTGTAAAAGGGAAAACCACCAGCCTGGTACCTTCATCTGTTGCGTAATTACACCTGACAGGGTCTGATTCTGGAAGAGTTGAAATTACAGGCAGACGCAGAGCTGCGTACAGCTGCCAAGGATGGCGCTTTTGCAGAGGTCTCATTTGAGGGAGTGCTGACGTAAATAACCTGAGGTTCATTCCACTTCCTGCCGCTCTGTAGATCATCACCTCCCGGGGCGAGCAGCCCTTTTAGCAGTCAATATAAACTGGCCATTTAGAGTGGTACTGCCGTGCTAAACGAAGCAGCTCAATTAGAGGACGAGTGGCCTGATCCAAAAAGTTGATTTCATAAAAACACAGGCGATCCAGATGGTCCCTCTGACTAACATCAGCTTGTTTGTGCATTACATTGCGTTCGCTAATGCGAACTTCCACGGTTTTCCCAAATTCATAGGAAGTGTACTTATAAACACCCATTCATTTTAAAGCGAGAGCATTGTGCTGGCATCATTTCGAGCTGCGCATTTGCAGATATTTATCCACCGTTCTTATCTTTTCACTCTCCTCTTGGTGACGGAGGGAGTGTCATTTCTCCCAGGGTGCCGCCTCTCTCTTTGCCTTGGTGTCATGAAATAGAATAAACTTCAGAATGAGAAACAAGAAGCTCCCTGGTGAGAGGAAGGCAATTACAGTCATGTCTGATGTGCCGCAAGACCCCATGAATAAACTCCATTGTAGAGCTGAATGGCTTGAGAGACGTTTGAGGAAGGATGTCTAGAATGCAGACTGCTATGCAATTTTATGTAATGTACCATGAGAATGTGAATTAGAAAACATCATATTTGATTTGATTTAATATAAACACTCGTGAGTATCCGACTATGTGGAATGAACCTATTTATAATATGAATGAGGGAATAGCATGTTTCCACTGGTGTAAATCTGCAGCAAGCAAGCGAGTCTTGTGTATTTTCCAATAAGCCTGATCCTTGAATAAAATATACAAATGAGTCCGGTAAATGTCCTTACAGCTCATTTAAAGTAACGAGCCCTAAAGCATCTTGTGACTGAATAATTCCAATTCTAATTTTAAAAGAAGTCAAATGGAGCTGTAAACCTTCTTCAATTCCCCTGCCAATACAGCCCGAATGTTGGCTTGGCTGTTGGAAACTGAGCCACCAGATTCTTTCGTTCAAAGAGCTCAGAACTTTCCCCCAGCGGTAGCTTTTATGCTACCTGGGACTTAGAGGCGATCTCTGCTTCTAATAAAAACCCGTATGAGTGAGAGGGGAAACATATATTTTGACTAAGAGAGAAACACAAAGCTATAGTAGAAAGCACTATGATTTGATCTTGTTATCTGTTTTACATTATTTCCCAAGGGTACGCTGCACCTCGCTGATATACAGCTCTGCGCAAATAATCAATTAAGCCAGCAGATTCTACAGCTTTCTGCTCTTGCTTTGTGTCAGAGCTTCAACCACTTAAATAGATTTTTCTCTTCAACAAAAGGGCTGAAAAGCAGAAAAAGAGTACCGGCTTCAGATGATAAGAAACACTGCCTCTAGATGAACATTGTGGGCATCAGTTCTGTGAATGAACTTTTGTTAATTAAATGAATTTCTTTGTGTTAATCAATTTGTGTGCATTGCAGCCTTCTTTATTGAAATTTGCCATTAAGCTTATTTACAAAATAAAATAAATGAATAAATAAAATACAATTATGTAAAAGATCATAGATATCTGTGGAAAATGCGCAATCAAAACCCTTGAGAGAAAAAAAAATGTCTGGTTCATCATGTTCGTAGTGGTAGAAAATAAAAAGTTATGATTTATGACTAATGTAATTAACTATGCTAATATGAAAGCATTGATTAATCATTTGCAACTGCCCAAGGTACTGACTAAACAATGGCATTAATTATTAGCAGTTGTAAATGATCAGAAAGAAGTGCAATTAAAAACTATAATTATGATTCTATACAGCTTATTATTAATAAAGTAAATATACAACTGAATCCAGAGCATACTGTAGTATTACAAGCCCAAAATACAACTTTAAGAAATTTGTGAACTGACCTAGATTTGGTTATATATGGTCACATATTGTTAATCTAGTTTGTTTTCTTCTCATGTGCTATTTAGAACAAAAATATATTATGCAAATAATAATTTCTATTATAACATATAATATTTTATATAATAGTTAAAAACATTTTATATAAAAATAAAATATATTATATTAAATATATTATGTATAAATGTTATGCATATAAATATATTACCACAATGACAAAAATGCTTCATAATAAAGTGATTTTCTGTCCATTTAAAAGTAATAAGTATACTTGCTATTTTAAACCGACTAATACTCACTGTTTTACAGTTCTGCTCATGAATATAGCTAACGTGCTACTAAGTAATTTAATCCAAACTCTGAATATTTCATCATGTTTTCCATTACAAAGCAAATTGATTTCACGTAAGCAGTTTAAACCAAACTCTGAATATAACCTAGTGAACTTTAGTACAATCTGCTTGCTTTGAAATTAAAAACATCTGTTAAAGAAAAGAAAAAAATAACATTTTGTTAATTAACAATACCTAAATGGCTGATTCACAATATCTTGTTTAGCAGTATGTCAGCATACTTTTGTTATGTAGCACTAACACAGCACATCTTCGTTTCTCAATAGTCTGACTGCCGGTAAATGTCTGTGCGTACACCAGCGTTTGTACGTGCGTGCTGAAATGGCACCTCCTGACGTCGATGTTGCTCATCAACACACTCTTAAGGCATAAGATGTTCTCTGGAGAGTTTGCAAGCTTGTAACTGAAGAATCTTCACTAAAACACATGAAAAACATTGTTCAACTATTGCTGACACTGTCTGACACAAAACACACACACACACAGGGCCACCCACATGCACATTTCCCCCTTTTCTTTCAAGCAGACAAGAAATATCAAGTCATAGTTTTCACTAAACCCTGCTTAGTCAAAATAATTCTTGTTTGTTCCTTCGCAGCAGGCTGAGAAAGCTGAGGTAGGATTTCTGTTTCTACGCAAGTGACAATATGTAAACACAGAGCGGACACTTGTTGTCTAGAACTTGATAACAGCACAAAGAAGGATCTCCTTCCTCACACCCAGGTCTCAAACTTTCCTCTAAAGCATCTGACATCTCTCAGTGTTGTATGAAGTTTCATACTTAAACCTTTCTGTGAGATAAAAGAATATATTTGTTTATATCCCCATCCCAAGTCTTGGTGGCAGCCTATTTTTAGCGACTCTCCTGCACAGAAGCCATGGTGATGCTTTACTGTGAGGATCCGCCGAATGTCTCTCTGTTTTGATGTATGAATAAATCCAGCACCCCGCTTGGATTTGGGCGCAGTCCAGGCTGCAGCAGGCACCAGCTGTACAGGTGGCTTAGCTTCAGGTTGGAAGCTGTGTGAAGAGCTGGATTGATGCTGAATACAAAGCAAATTCTATAATGGTTTACTCACGCCAGTTTCCTTATTTGTAACAATAAGGGAGCCAAACATGCAAGAACTGAATAGAATTGCATTACTGAGCAAATGGAAGAGACTGCGTGATTCATTTTTCAATTTCCATTTCATTCCAAGCTTTTTGGTCTTGAAAGAATAAAAATAACTTCTTCAAGAAATAAATGTATGAATTAATCAATAAATCAATCAATTTCTAAAGATTTAATGGTCACACTTTATTTTAAGGTCCAATTCTCACTATTAACAAACCATTAAACTCCTAATTTGCTGCTTATTAATAGTTAGTAAGCTAGTTGTTAAGTTTAGGTATTGGGTAGGATTAGAGCTGTAGAATATGGTCATGCAGAATATGTGCTTTATAAGTACTAATAAACAGCCAATATGTTAATAACAGGCATTCTAATAAGCAACTAGTTAATAGTGAGAATTTGTCCCTATACTAAAGTGTTACTGGTTTAACTTCTCACTCCAAAACAACTCAAACGTAAAAATTAATTAAGCAAATATCCCTATATTATTATAGTGCATCATTTTTATTCATATATCATACATTTATATTGATTCCTTTTAGTATTAAAGGAAGAATTCACCCAAAAATGAACATTTTCATTCCCAGGCCATTCAAGATGTAGATGAGTTTGTTTCCTTATCAGAACAGATTTGGCAAAAATTAGCATTACATCACTTACAAATACACAGCATTTCACTTAACAAGAGATTAACTGATGGACTGGAGATTACTGTGATGCTTATATCAACTGTTTGAACTCTCATTCTGACAGCACCCATTCACTGCAGTGGATCCATTGGTGAGAAAGTGATGTAAGGCTAAATTTTTCCAAATCTGTTCTGATGAAGAAACAAACTCATCTTGGATGGCCTGAGGGTGAGAATTGTCATTTTTGGGTGAACTATTCCTTCAAATGAAGTTTGAAGTTTGATTATAAATCTACTTAATGTTCATACAATATTGTCTACTGTAGCTGTACTGTATGCTTCTTGATATTGCAGAACTGGTATTTGTTATATTATTTTAATGTATTACTGTAACCATAAACACAGTTATTCACCTATAGTGGCTAATGAATCATAAGTTTCGCACGTTCACAGGAAACGGCTTACTTCCACGTTGAAAAATAAGGTGAATATGGCAGCGTAATTATGCTTAAAAACAGCCTCTGCGTGTGAGCATATCTGTGATACTGTAGTTTTTGGAACGGAGCCACTGACCTCACAATATGTGCAAACCGTTCTGGTCTACGTTGTCTGACATTCACGCATTTTTAAAATCACAGTATGGCTTCTTGCTTAATATGAGTGACTAATGCTTACTCAAATCTCTACCTCTCTGTGCCTTATGTGGCGCATCTTACAAGGTTAGCCTGTTGAGCGAGGCTCTGTCATTGCCGTGAGGCAGAGTTTTACCTTTAAGGTCAGTCAGAGACACGGAGGCCTTTGAAATTCTATCAGCAGAGAGTGTAATGAGGAAGAGAGGCATGAGAAATGATTCATGTGCCAGGGAGCCTCTCACAGGCTCCTCTTAGCAGTTAGCACTTTGACCCAGATTATAGCACCAACCCAAACCTCAAAGGGGAGCTCTGGAGATGGACCTCAGCGATATGACTTCCCCTGTTTCCACTATAAAAAGCACAAATACACTGTGCAGTCTTTCTCATTCTTTCGTTCAATATGATCATTTTCTTTTATTCGCTTCCACTTTCTTCCTTGTCTTCTTTTCCACACTTCGCTTCCATTTTCCTCAAGCACACTCAAACAAAACTGCACACGTATGGTTTTTTCCTTTCCCTCAAAGATAAACAATCGTGACCACTAAAACAGTATGTGTGTGGTATTTCTGAAATGAGAAGTTTTTTTATTTAGTCCAGTATAAATTCATGTTCCAATTTCAGTGAATGTTTGCACGGCTATTATTATTAAAGGTCACCTTCCTATTGGACCATTAGACAACAAATCCTCAGAAAACACCACAGGTTCCATTAAGACCACAGACACGGAGATGAACCTTTAATTTTCCTGAGTGCTTGCTAAAAACCAGCTTAATCATAGATCATCATTTCAAGTAATTTCAAGTTCATTTCAATTCAGATGTGAACTAAAATAGCGATATTTATCCATTGCCACCATTCTGATCCATACAGGCTGATTTGTGACCCTGGACCACAAAACCAGTCATAAGTGTCAATTTTTCAAAATTGAGATTTATACATTATCTGAAAGCTGAATAAATAAGCTTTCCGTTGATGTATGGTTTGTTAGGATAGGATAATATTTGGCCGAAATACAACTATTTGAAAATCTGGAATCTGAAGGTGCAAAAAAATCAAAATTCTGAGAAAATTGCCTTTAAAGTTGTCCAAATTAAGTTCTTAGCAATGCATATTACTAACCAAAAATTATGTTTTGATATATTTACAGTAGGAAATTTACAAAAAAACAATCTTTACTTAATATCTTAATGATTTTTTACATAAAAGAAAAATCTATAATTCTGACCCATACAATGTATTTTTGGCTATTGCTAAAAATATACCCCAGCGACTTAAGACTGGTTTTGTGGTCCAGGGTCACATTTGTCACATGAATGTACCCACATTACATCCAAGCCACGCTTTAGCACTCCAGTGAAAACATAATGGACACATGGGACACAAAAGAGATGCTGTTTCTCTCTGAAACTTCATCTGCTTATGTCACTTTTGGACAATATTATGGTGAGCCCACATTAGTAAAATTTCCCAGACAAAAAAGTTCAGATCACACAGAAGACACTTTCAGTCCAAGCAGCTTTCTGTTGGTCAACACTATAAATACTCATTGCAAAATCTGCTTGAGGAAATATTTCATGTGGACTCCAATTGAAATGACTGGATTTCACCCGAAAAAATGGCCAAACAACAGTAAATGTGACAGCACATTTACTTTTAGATTTTTATTTTTTTTTTACACATTTTGTAATTTTTATAAAAATAAATAAAACTATAATACAAACATTTTATTTTTGTACTGTTATTTTATATTCCAGCCACTGTCTCCTCAGAAAACAACCCTGATGATGGTCGTGGTAAATAAAAATAAATTCCAACGTAAGTTATCATTCAAACCTCAGGTGATTACTTGCTTTCTTTTCAGCTTTTTTTTCCCCAGGCAGATACGTTTTGACATGGCAGGGTGCTTGATCCGTTGGCTCTATAGGGAGAATGACTGTGAAAGCCATACCATTGTGCAAAACTTCCCTCCCTCTCCATTTATGAGAGAGGAATGGTGGGACAGCACTCTTTCCTAAAAGCTCTGTAAAAAGCCAAGGTGACCGCTGGGTCACAAGTGAGAAATGGGAAAATGGCTGTGGGGTGTGCGTCCAGTAGCAGATAACATGAGAAAGCACTATCTCCTCTCAGCACATTTTTGTGCGAAAGAAAATCCAATGCTATAGCTTTTCGCAACAGAGACTGTTTCTTGCTCTCTGCCTCTCTCTCTCTGAAATGATGGACAGTTCATTGTTTATCTCCTTACAAAAGATACTGTGCATCAAAGTCAAGAGAAATGCTCTAAAGGGGCTCAACAATGCTGTTTCTGCTTTGGCACGATTCATTTGCAAAAGGGCGGGTCTAAGCAGACCCACTTGAAAATTTTAATTTACAGCCTTCAATAAAAAGTCAACAGCAAACATGTGCCTTGCATAAGCAGCCGACATTCTCATACAAAAACATTAATGTGAAGAAAACAAAACTGACATTTACAGAAGCAATAAACATCAGAGTAAAAAATATGAAACTGTGTAAACATCAAATGGAATTGTATTGTGAATAATGTACGGCTAATATACAGTTATTGCAAAATAAACCCTAACGCAGAGCAAGGTTAACAAATAAATATGTGGACAAGAAATACTGATTTCAGTCATAATTGCTGCATTACTTGTGTATATATATATATATATATATATATATATATATAAATTTCCACTAAGAAAAACACTCTATTAACAATGTACGAAACAATCAGCTTAGCAACTAGATGAACACTGCAATATTACAATATTATAGTAATATTAATACTGCAGTCCTCTAAAGTGATTTTAAATACAATCAATAACAGAGACACAAGACGATCCATGTGTGCTATCAGAGATACAAAATACAGTCAGTTTGAGTTATCCAGATCAGCTTTGCCATGGACGATGATGAAAATCTGTAAATATCAGACCACTGGATGCTGTATTTGACCAATCAAAATCACATAAATAACCGAACTGTGTGTGAATGTAATCCAACTAATCATAAATCAGTAAAGAACACACAGTTGGATTCCAGTATAAAAAGGTGCTTTTTTCTGTATTGCATAACCACCATTATGTTTTATGTTGCTTGCAAGTAAAATCTATAATGTCTGAAGTCATTAGCATAAAGTGCCTAATTAGAATTAAATTAGCATAAATCTGGACAGAAACAGATAGGTCCAGATTTATTTTATTATTTAAATATAAAGTTCTTAATAGCTTTGAAAGCTTTTTTAGCTGTTGAACCAACTGAACTGGTAAGGAAAACATCTTCACATCACAGTGGGCATTCATTATAAGTATTCATTCTCCACAAATCTGAATTATGACCTAGCTTTATGCAACAAAATTATTCATACTAATCCATTACTTTTCATTTTTTACATGATATTTTTCTCTATTACTTATTTAAATGAACTATACAGATGTTTTTCATTTCATTTCATTTTAATTGTGTGAGTGATGGAAATATGAGGAAATAAGAAATGATACAGTATGACTTACAAACTGTTGATTTGTGCCATTTAGCGAAACTAACTGGGAAAATTGGGGGGAAACAAACTGCAATATAATTTTTTCCACTGCTGTAGAAATATAAGTCTTATCTCCTTCAGTTATGCCTGCTTAGGGAGATGTTCATATGGAGTCAAATGAGGCTCTAAGCCATTTGTAACGCAATCAGTCCTTAATTAATGAGCACAACTCTGCTCACTGACATTTATGCTTGTAGCTGTGTGGAATAACTTTCTGACTTCCACACAACAGTTTAGCCATTTACAATTAAATTCCCCATTCACACTTTTAAAATGACCGCTGTCACATCACAACCTTACACGAAATGTCACGGCCATTACGACCCAAGACAATCATTAATCACTAGTCTGGCTTAAAGGAATAGCTCTCCCAAAACTGAAAATCTACTAACACTCAGGCCATACAAGATGTGGATCAGTTTGTTTCTACATCTGAAAAAATTTGGAGAAACCCTTGCTCAGCAATGGATTCTCTGCAGTGAATGGGTGCCATCAGTCCAGACAACTTATAAATGATTTTGTCTGCTTTGTCTTTCAATTTGCTCCTCCTAATGATTGAAATCAATCTTTGATATGCATATATTGCGGAGAGGTTGAAGTGAATGTATTGTCAGTGATTCTCTTGTGAATTGTAACACATTGCGAGTTTTTGGGGAAAAAAGAAGAATAAATAAACATTTCAGAATAAACCTGCTGCTGCTGCCTCTTCTTTTGGCTTCCAGTCTCTCTGTCAGCTTTGAAGTTCCCCAGCAAGCCTGAGGTAAAATAAAACGCCAAACTTTTTTTCTTATTTAACAAAGGTAAACTTTCAGCAGAGTTTCAAACCACAGGAAGAGCTCACGCTTGGCATCTTTCTGATGTTTAGCACACGTAGCACATGTTCCCTGGTTGCTCTAAGAATCAATTTTGTGCATAGTCTTCCAGCCTTTCAGAACTACTCTTCCACACTAATGGTGGAAAAGAAGAACAATGGCCTGTTCCATTGCAAGCACAACAGAATATTGAATCAGATAGCTGTAAAAGTCAATGTTCTTTAATTATTGATGATAACAGAAAGGATTTAGAAATTGGAGATAAACCCCTTGTTGTATTTAGACACTCTCATGCACACAATACATACTCTTTTCTTTTTTTGATTCTTCCTTTCTAGCTTTCATTTCACTGTTTTTTTTATAAACAGATATGTTCATATCTTTCAAGCTGCCATATTCTCATGTTAGTTAAGTTTTCTTAGTAGTCAAAATAGTTTATTTTTATGTGACCATTTTCAACCATGATTATTGGAATTAAAGGAATAGTTCACCCCAAAATTTGCTGAAATTGTACTCATCATCAAGCCATCCAAGTTATAGATGAATTTGATTCTTCATGGGAACAGTTTCGAAGAAATTTAGCATTACACCTCTTGCTCACCAATGGATCCTCTGCAGTGAATGGGTGCCATCAGAATGAGAGTCTAAAAAGCTGATCAAAGAATCATAATAATCCACAAGTAATCCACACGGCTCCACTCCATCAATAAACATCTTGTGAAGTGAAAAGTGTTTGTAAGAAACAAATCCATCATTAAAAGATTTAAACCTGAATCAGGAGAGAAATATGCAGAGATCAAGTATTATTTACAAGTGAAAACAGTCTAAAACTATTCTAAACAAATTTTTGATATGAAACAACAACAAGGGATGGACTTTTTCACTGAAGGAAGCTTTGTTATGGATTATGGACTTGTATTTGGCTTAAAATGATTGAATTTCTCCAAATCTGTTCCAATGAAGAAACAAACACATCTATTGGATGGCCTGAGGGTGACGAACAGGATACATTTCAAAAATACTCAGAGAAGACACTCAGACATGTAACCTTTGCATTGTGAACGCATGCTACTGTAACTTTTGTTTTTCGTAAGAGCAAGAAAATATTCTTTTTCAAGATGTGCCCCCTTTAAACATCAACCTGCACATGCTCTGTCTTGAGGCAAAGCCCACCATAGTTCAGGAGGGAAGTTAAGGAGGCCCAGACTTCAGGGAGCAAAAGCAGCACTCCTGTATTACACATTCTGCTTGTACCCTCACAGCAGCCCAGATCCACCTTTGGCTAATTTCCCACAATTTCCAAGCTTCCTGAAAATGAATATGCATTACAGTTGCAGTGAATCCATTTGCACGGCAGAATAATAATGAAGAAAAAGTGCTCTCAAAAATGCAATTAATCTTATGTAAAACGCCTGCTCAATGCCTCTAATTAGATGCCATTTTAATAACTGCGTATGTTGTACAAGAAAGACAGTTTAGCAAAGGTGGTAAACACCATTGTTCATTTGTTTGATGACATAAGAGCAAAAGTAAATAGATT
>JAFVLL020024113.1:50269-110603 GCA_021397915.2 Tor tambroides | reverse complement strand
AAGCTTTCCATTGATGTATGGTTTGTTAGGATAGGACAATATTTGGCCGAGATGCAACTATTTGAAAATCTGGAATCTGAGGGTGCAAAAAAAAATCTAAATCTTGAGAAAATCGCATTTAAAGATGTCCAAATGAAGTTCTCACCAATGCATATTACTAATCAAAAATTATGTTTTGATACATTTACAGTAGGAAATTTACAAAATATCTTTATGGAACATGATCTTTACTTAATACCCTAATGATTTTTGGCATAAAAGAAAAATCGATGATTTTGACCCATACAATGCACTTTTGGCTATTGCTACAAATATACCCGTGCAACATAAGACTGGTTTTATGTTCCAGGGTCACAAATGTGAACCTGCAAACCAGCAGAATGAAACACTTTTACACAATTTTGATGAGTTAAACTGGTCTAATGGGAATCTAATGGGAAAAGTCATACAGAATAATGGCAATTTAAAAAAAAGAAAATGCCACAATGAACAAACAAACATGCATTTATGAATTATAAATAAATAAATAAATAAATAAATAAATAAATAAATAAATAAATGCATGCATTATTTTCAATGCAGAAAACATTTTTTCTTCCAGTGACAATCTTGTGAATAATGTTTTATAGTACTAAGTAAAAATGATGGTACCATTTTACAATAAGTTACCATTTGTTAACATTAAAGAATTAACATGAACTAACAACTACAAATATGTATGTTTTTACAACATTTATTATCATTTGCTAATAAAATACAATCATTCATGTGTTAATTCACAGTGCATTAACTAATGTTAAATGAAAAAAAAAAAAAACGTATCAGTACATGTTGAAACTACAGTACTCAACATTTGAAGTGGATCAAAAAAGTTCATCAAAGTTGTGCTAAGACAAGAACGGGTATTGTTTTGGTTTAAGGACAACTTTGATGAAAGGTTTTGATCCACTTCAAATGTTGACTATTGTAGTTCAATTCAGTTGCTACGGAAACATTTCTCATTTTCATTTAGTTTAACTTGATGTAGGCTACTAAAATGACTAAGACTAAAATTAAAATGAGCAAAAACTATATAGACATTTTTAAAAATTAATAAAAATGACAAAAACATGCAACAAAATTAGTAAAACTAACTAAAATTAAAATAAACAAAATATGACAATAAAAACTAATTTGAAATATTAGTAAAACTACAATCATGTCAATTATACTAAAATAACTCTAATAGCCCAAATAATATTAAAAAAATTTTTTTTTATATATATATATATATATATATATATATATATAAAATGAATATCTTGCAATAGCTAAAACAAAAAGGCATGCAGAGAATGAATCTGGAAACATCTGTGTGTTAATAATATCTGATATCTGTGTTCAGAATCTGTGTGTGTGTGGTCTGGATAAACCCTATGTTAGTATAGTAAAACCTGAATTTTTTGACCTTGTGGAGACATTTTTTGGTCGCTATGTGGAAAATGGCTTACAAATCATACTAAATGATTTTTTTTTTTAAATGTAAAAATGCAGTGTTTTCTGTGAGGGTTGTGTTTAGGGTTAGGGGATACAATTTACAGTTTGTACAGTATAAAAATCATTCCCTCTATGGAAAGTCCTGTAAAAAAAAAACCAGCACCTGTGTGTGTGTGTGTGTGTGTGTGTGTGTGTGGTACCTGAGTTGTCTGAGTTCTGCCAGCAGGGTCGGGTTTTGTTGGACTCTCTCTGGAGTCGGCTGACAAGCCTGTTCATGCTCCGCTCGCAAGCGCTGGATCTCCTGCAAAATCTCCCTGAAAACACACACACAGCATTACCATTTACACACTCACTGAGACTCAAATCCAAAACCACTGGATGTAAATCTTCATGAAAGCATCTCCATATGCAGTACCTGTTCTTGTTCTCCAGCTGCATGATCAGTTCTCTCTGCTGTTTGTTGGTGTCGTAGCTTAAGTCTGAAGGTGTCTGTGATTCACAGGAGTAGCAGAAATAAAGAAATATCACTGTGTGCATTTGCTCAGCTGTCCCAAAATCTGAGCTAAATCTGACTAAATATTTCTTTGATGGAGAACAATGTTAAAAATCATTAAGTCAATTGAAGCCTTTTTTCAATGCTAGTAGGCATCTTGTATGTCTGTAGTGAGCATAAATGAAATGTGTATAACTCACTCCTGTGTGTCCAGGATCTGTGGCCAGACGAGAGGCATAACGAGCGATGAGTTTGTGCTCTTCATCCGTTCGGGTAGGACTGTCTAATGCTCTACAAACACACACACAGTAAATGTTATTACATTTACAAGACCTTAAATAGCTTCAGCTGACACACACTCACCGTGGGCTGCTCTGGAGTTTGTTCACATACGCTGCAATCAGAGCATGTTCCTCGTTCATACGCTGAGCTGCGGCTAGATTCGGTGGTCTACACACACACACATACACACACGCACTTAACTGCAAATTACAGATTCAAACAGTTTTTGTATGAGTGGACTGTACTGTAACATTGCTTAGTCTCTAATTTGTATTAGGGATGTGTCTACAGTCCAAAATTGAGGCTGTGATTTAATTACATAATTTGTTACATTTTTACTACTTCATAAAATAAAAATCACATTTATTCAAATAATAATAATAATAATAATAATAATAATACAATTTATAACAGTTGGTGGTGTTGTAAAAACTACACATGAAGAAGTAATTAAAATCTGATTTTTAAGTTAAACCCTCCAGCCCTGCACAAAAGTATGACTAATTTTTACCCATTTTATTAAAGTCATTTTTTCCATTCAGGATGTGATCTTACAGCCAAACCATTATGATGTGAACTTCTATTGCAAATACATTTTAGAGAAAAATGGATTGGGAATGATTCTTTACCGTAATGTTAGTCTGTTATTTGGTTGAACTTATTTAATTAAATTGCCTTACTATATAAAACTATACTATTTTTAAAAGATAATATATGCAATGTTTTTCAAGGTATTTTTTTTAACTTTATTTTTTTTCCCAGCAAAATTCTAGTAACAACACCTACCAGTTTTTGTTTTTTATATTTAACAGTAAAATATTACAGTGTTGTTGAGACATGAGTTTTTAAAAATTGCATTATAAACTGCAAGCATAATTTTTATTACAATTAAATTACAATTAGATTTGTTTCCTCATCATTCAGCCAAAAGTAATAGAAATAGTAGTAACTGTTTTTTAATGAAAATGCAAATACAGTTTCATGGCCTGTAAACTATTTATGGCTAGTAATTTTTCAGCAGCTATTAGAAGGTACAGTAAAAAAAAAAGTTAGTTTTGGACCCTGGAAGTACTGATTTAACACTTAGAATTAATTCTTAATTACATTCATGCTCCCAATAACCAATATATGACTGATATTATAAATCTAAACTATATTTATTGTTTAAAAAAAAACAAAAAAAAACACTAAATATAAATAGTTTGCATTTTTACAAAATTTTACAGGCATCACAACATGATGTACAGCATGATATTGTTAATTATTTTTAAATCTGTGTGTAGTAGAAATTATATAAGTTTTAGCTGAATGTTCTAGCTTTAAATATATGAGTATAATAACAGACAGATTAAATACAATTTTTCACACATAAAACACTATAACTGACTCATCTGAAAGGTCAAAGGTGAGGAGCAGGTGTGCTCACCTCTTAGAGGGGCTGGGGCCTGCAGATGGGGGCAGAACTGGTTCATTCATGTTTCCTATTGGACGGGGAGGTCTAGAGAAAAAAAAAAAAAAACACAATGATATGGCTATCTATATATAATAAAACAACACCACCCTGCATCATTTGTAATCCAATATTTGTTCCTCACCAATTTTGAGGTGCTGATTTCAAAATGAATATTTTGCTTGAGCATGTTGCACTTTCTCACAAATATGATGCATTTAGCAGCGTTTTTGCTTTCAACAACCATTTGTAAAGTAAAAAAGTTTGTATTATCCCTTAATCACCAGGAAAATCATTGTTTTGTTTTTTTTACTTCTTTGTGAACTGCAGGTTAAACGATCAATTATGAATGCTTTTTGTCATTAAAACAGAAACTTTTGTTAATTTGTCTGATTTATACACACATATATATACTAAATATTACCTAATTCAATGATGCTGAGGTCAAATGCATGAAAAAAAGCTTCACAGTAATAAACATGAAAATAACAGAATTAGTGATGCAAACTTCAAATGTGAGACGAATTCAAATTCTGCTGTAAACAAGCTCTACAGAACACAATATTGTCATTATATTATATTATCTAATATTTTGCTATGTAATATAATATAATATTAAATATTTAATAATTATGATAATATATCTACAACTATTTTAAACAACATTTTGAATTTTTTCAGCATTATTCATGCATGGTTTCACATTCATTGAGCATCAGGGAATAAATATTGTCATTATATTTCATTTGTATTTACACTGTAGTGAACAATAAAACAACTAACAGGTGATAAAAATTTAGAAAAAATATTGACTTTTCACAACACGGACAGTCACACTATAACCTAAAATCTTGAGTGATGTTAATAAAAGTTCATGGACACTTTGAAAATAAGTTCTACACACTTTCTCTCTCAAACACATCCATGCATTCGGAATAAATCAAACATACTGTTCAACTGACCCAAATACACACACACACACACACACACACACACACACACACACACACACACACTCTCCGGTCAGTCATGCAAAACTAAGAGACTGAAGCAACACAGACAGAACAGACAGAGACAGAGCAGGATCCTAGGAAAAAAAACGGATGGACTGAAACAAACAGACAGCATAATGAAGACAAAATCATAACTGACCTCACATCTGTAAGCAGATAATAAAAGCAAACTCCTTCTCTGTCTCTCTCTGTGTCTCTGTCGAGTGATCGTGCCTGACCCTCATCAGTGTGTCCACAGAGACAATGTGATCATGTGATGTTGGGAACCAATAGAAACATTCCCAACACTTTCAAAATGGCCACAGACAGAGGACTGTGTGTGTGTGTGTGTGTGTGACTGTCTTACACTATATTGGACAGGTTGAGAGGTTTCTCAGGGTATTCTGGGTAGACAGGGTGGGACGGCTCTCTGCTCGGCACACAGCCCAAGGATTTACTGATGGCACGACCCAACTTCTTAGCTGGAGATTTCTGGAATAAACACATACAAAAATAAGCAACCAAACCTGAAAACCTCCAAAAGACATGAAAAGTTTCCATTTGTATCTTCTTGTTCTGTTTCGGATTAAGTAACAGATCCATTTGCATAAATAAATGCACATTTAGTATAGAAATTTCAGTGGTTTTCCAGTCTGTGGGAACCCTGCACAATAAAAAGCATCACGAAAACATTAAAACAACCATGAAAGTTTGGGGTTAGTAAGATTTTTTTCAAGAAATTAATTATTTTATTCAGCAAGGGTGCATTAAATTGATCAAAAGTGACAGTAAATAGATTTATAATATATAATAATAATAAATCGTTAATATAATATATAAACGATTTCTACGTTAAACGTATCACAGTTTTCACAAAAATATTAAGTAGCACAAATACTTTCAAAATTGATAATAATAAAAATGCGTTACGAGCAATAAATCAGCATATTAGAATGATTTCTGAAGGATCATGTGACACTGAAGACTAAAGTAATGATGCTGAAAATTCAGCTTTGTATCACAAAAATAAATGACATTTTACAACATACTGAAATAGAAAACAGTTATTTTAAAATCATAATAATATTTCACAATATTACTATATTTTTAATCAAATAAATGCAGCCTTGGTTGGCATTAGAGACTTCTTAAAAATCCTACTGACCCCAAACCCTTGAATGGTAGAGTAGAAATGTAAATTTTCTCAAGAAATTTGTATAATTTTATTAATTCCCACGACTTCAAAAAAACCTTTAACATTTCCTGGTTTTCCATGCTCCTAAATGGTGGAAAGTGACATGAAAAACTGAATTATGACTGTTTTTAGTGCAAAAAACTTTATTATAATATTTATTATAATTAGACTACAGAAAAAAAATATGAAACTAAATAAATACAGAAATAAATATAAAATATAAAATAAATAAATAAAAAGTATGACATGTACAGTATCTGATCCTCACCCAGGACGAATGCTCCTTCATCTCGTGCTGGTTGTTGTGGTTTCCGCTCGCATGACCTCGCCAGAAACAGTTCTGACACAGCTGATAGCTAAAACACTGCTGACAGCGGTAACGGAATCCCATCATGCCCTCCGACCGACAGAACGAACACGCCACCGGATGACAGACTGAGAAACAGAGAGAGAATCAGTGTGGAGTTGGAGATCTGTACAGATTGTAGCTGTCACACCAGCATAAATAAGTGTAATATGAATAATTAAGCGTATATTATTCAGTGTGTTACCGTTCTCCACGTTTGCCAGCCGATGCAGCAGAGGAAGCCAAATGACACACTGAGGAGGAGAATCTGACATCAGAGTATCCAGAAACATGTTCAGCATCACCTTCTTCTGTTAAACACATACACAGAGAGACTCAAAAATACATCCATGACAGAACTTTTGCACATTTAGACACAGGATGTTGACATATGGTTGATAAGGTATTCTGAGCATTTAGAGCTTGTGTTTAATCTATTTTTATACATTTTTTCAAATTAGTTTTTCAGTTCAATTATACTTGAAGTTCAAGTTAACCCACTGTTAAAAAGGTAATAAAAAAAAAAAAAAAATTTAATAAAAGCAAGATCTGGCTTCCCAAAGTCAATTAACAACTGTGTTAAACAATTGTGTGATCTCTATTATGACCAAAATAATTGTGATTATGATTTTCCTATAATTGAGAACCCCGCACCAGGTTAAAACTGTAAGTTTGATCGCTTCATCCGGCTGCATGATTTGAAGTATTATTACTTCTGTAGCACAAATGATCAGTCATGCAGTCTAACACTCAGTGTTCACATCACTAACCCAATCTATGAGCAAATACCACTAACAAGACAAAGAGAGGAAATGTTTGTGAAAGTTACTTGTTGAGGAAAGCAGGATCTGGCGAAGTGATCCATGTAGCCGAACGACGGCCCCTCAAACACGGCAGTGGGCAGCTTCAACGCCTCCCGCAGGAAGTGGTCAAACTTGGACATCACCATTGCACCATGAGTATCTGATATCTGAGAGAAAATATCTAACACACACAAACACACTCGTTACATCGGCCACAGAACATGTTCAAGGGCAATGATATGCATATCACGGTCATAACTGATGAACTTCACACACTTATTGAACTGAATCAACACGTCCAAAATCGAATACTTCCTTACTATATAGTAGGTAAAAAAACAACAACAAAAAAACCAGTATGCCAAAAGAGTAAATTCGATGGATACTTTTACTATCCCATGAGGCCACTAGGGATGTAATGATTACCGGTTTGACCATAAATCATGATAAAATTCTCCACGGTTAGTATTACCGTTTCAGATTTTAATTATCATTAAAACCGTATTACCGCGATTTGAACAACTCACGATAAATACATACTGTCCAGCATAAACCACAGTTTCACGAGCGCACAGCATGCAGAGTAGTTTTGTTTTGAGTGAAAACAAGGCGGAAAAGCTGTGAGGTTTTAAAAGAGTGCTAAGGGAATTATATAAACGAATATATGAATTAATTAATTATATGAATGTACCTCTGAAGGTTCTGACTGTCTTCAGAAACGATTCGATGGCATTTTGTTTTCATCTTGACTCCAAGTAATACCTAAAGGAAGTGTACTTAATCTCAATACTGCTTTGTCCACGGAGGTTACGGGAAACAGCTGTAATTCAGCTTTTCCATAAGCGCCACCTGCTGTCAGTGAGTGGATTTACAGAGACTTATATTTACATTCAGCCTGTGTGGAGTTTCTGTCTGGCCAAAACCGGACCGAATTTGCATGCCATGCTGTAAATTTTGACTGGTTGATGAAAAACAAGCTTATGTGGATTCTACACATTTAAACAATTCAGATAAGTTATCTAGAATTATTTATAGAGCAGATAAAATACATATAATCATTTATTAATCAATTATCATTTTGACTTAACTCTTTTCTTCATTTAAAGGCTGAAATGTAAGGTTTACCTTTTTATGAATCTTTTTCAAAGCTTTATTTGAACATTTACATTAGATATTTGAACGTGATATTAAACTCTTGTCAGTCAAGTTGTCATTTAAAATCCAAACATCATTGGTAATGTTATTGTTTTAGTGATTATGCAAACAAAAACTCATTTTATTTGTTGTTTGTTGATTTTTAAATATAAAACTTGGTGAATTGATTTGTGTGTCGGTATTTTTTGAACATCTCCAGCACATTTTAACAATACCGTGATAATACTGATAACGGTGATAATTTTGATCACTATAATCGTGATAAGATATTTTCATACCGTTACATCCCTAGAGGCCACAGGGGAGGATTTATGAATGGCAGTGAAGCGACGCAACTAACGCAGATACAGTAGGTCATGTGACAGTAACAACATGGCAGATGTAGTACGTCTGAATTTCATTCGTACTACCCATATTCATAATATAGAACATACTTTTTAATGGTTGCAAAGTAAGTTCAAATTCAAATGTAGAACCTATTTAGACAGTGCGTGATTTTAGATGAACCAATTTACTTTTTAGATTGTTTTCACTGTGAAGCTGCTTTGAAACTCTTTTAAGCGCTAAATAAAATAGTAAAGAGAAATTTCGCAAACTATTCCAACTTACAAAAATGTTTCAGTCCCATGACTTTAATCACACTCAAACAAATGCAAAATCAACATTTAAAACACAGCATAGCCAATCCTCACATCAGACCAGAGCCGGCACCAGTGCAGCACTGATGAGGGGGCTGCTGAAGTTACAAAAGGGGGCGATGATGTAGCACGATTTATCCCAACTAAAAAATGTGTCCCATTCACGTATTTTTTCAGACCGTAAACAAACCTTCATACTACTACAACTATTAGAACACTGGGTTCACACAGATAGTGTTTTTGGCTGTTAAAAATGCGAGACACGGGTTAGTGGAAGTAAAAAAGCGCTAGGTCTAGAGACGCATTTTTAAAAGCTGAACTTCTTTGAACTTGAGCACCGTGTTTTAGAATGATGTATCACGTGCGGGAAGCTGCTATAAAGACCTGAGACGAGAGTGCAGCATTCAAAACTTCCATAGCGGCTTTACATTGAAATACAATGGAAAAGTACCACAGTGGAATGAAAAAACGCGAGTGAATGACCCTACTAAAAACTACTTAGCAAAAACAGATGAGTATTGAATAATATTACATAAAACAGAATCGCATAAATATATTCAAAAATCTGACGTCCAGGAAATAAACACATTTTAGATCACCAGATATAATTATGTCTTAGGTAGCAGTTACACCACAAATACAGACAAGTGATACCACCGCTACCACCAGAAATACTGAATTGTGTCTGCTATAAAACACACGCTCATTGAGACCCAGATGCATAACTTTACGTTAAGTTAGAACAACAACAAACAATAATAGTAAAATAATCAACTACTACGATAACCCTCTATTAAACATTAAAAAATGATTTTCTCATACCTTTAGCTTACTCAGTAGAGCTGCATTAGTTGCGAGGAAAGTTTGCGTGTCAAATGTAACAATTAAAATGTGACTTTGTGAAACCGACTTTCCTAAAATGATGCTATAGTAGCACAATATTATGGCAGCGGCTATTCGCACTCAGTGTAAATAGCGATAGATGCCATTTACACTAAGTGCAAATAACAATAGATGCTATTTATACTAAGTGCAAATAGCGATGGATGCTATTTACACTAATTGCAAATATCATATTTGTTTAGCGATAGATAGGCTACTATTTACAAACTGTAAATAGCGATGGATCCTATTTACACTAAGTGCAAATAGCAATGCGTTCTATTTACACCAACTGAAAATAGCAGTATTTTTTAACGATATGCTATTTACACTAAGTGCAAATAGCTATAGATTCTATTTACACTATGTTAAAATAGCAAGATTTTCTGCTATTTATACTACTTATTGCAAATAATGGCAATTATCTGTACCTCAGTATTGTCATACATTATAAAACAGTACGCAATAATAACGTATTGAGTGTAAATTATAATTTTAATTCAAATTATTAAATGTATTCCACCTTATTGGGACAATAAAGCCCTCCCTACACCTACCCGATACACTTATTTTCAACTTTTTGATTATTTCCTTCATTTTTATTTAAAAAATGCCTTTTTGATGCAATATGAGAAAAAAAACTTCGGCAAATGGCGGGCTCGAACTCGGGTCGCTCGCGTCAAAAAGCATGTGTCTTACCACCTGCGCTACTGTAACTGATACTGGATTGGCGTCTTTTATTAGTGTTGAATAACTCAATCACACGTTAGTGGGCGGAGTTAATGTAAATAGCCTTTGCCAACAAGACGGGCTATTTGCACAATGTAAATAGACACTCCGTAATATTAATGATAGAAAGCCTATGCACTTGGCAACTGTATTTTTTTAAATAAACTATTATATTTCAATAATTCAAATCCATTTTCACACTCATCTTGAGTGAGGGGGTGGGATAGTCAGATTGCATCAGACTTATTATGATGTAACAAACATCAGCACATTAGGAGATCACCCCTTTCCCAATACATGTAGAAAACAAGCACCAAATAAATAAAGGTGATTTGATTTGTCCACTAGTGGGCATCACTGCTGAAATTAATGCGTGAACTTACAGCGAAGTTTATCAACCAGTTTCCCTCCACACAGCATTGAGAGCATCACTTTCAGAGAAAACACCGTCAGCCTTCCCTGAGCATCACTGCAAAACATGCACAATGACACCGTCAAATGAACTGATGCTGATTTGCTGCTTAAGAAACGTTTTATTATTATCAGTGTTAAAAACTGTTGTGCTACTTCATATTTTTGTAGGAAACATGACACATTTTTTAGAATTCTTTAATGAATAGTTTAAAAGTACAGGATTTATTTGAAATAGAAATCATTTGTAACATTCCAAATGCCTTTAATGTCACTTTTTGATCGATTTGACCAAACTTTGGCAAACACAGCACACACGCGCTCACCAGTCGTGTGCCGCCACCATGAAGTTGAGCAGCAGGCTGGTGTTGTGCTGGACGTTGATCTGGTGTGTGGTGGGCAGCCGTTTGTTTAGCTGCTGGTAGATGCAGGTGATGATGGTCTCCAGCCGAGCCACGCTGATCTCAGTACAGACGTCCAGCGTGTTCAGACCGTTGTCACGAAACGCCTCGATCATGTTCCACACGTCCACCAGATGCACTGAGAGAGAAAACACATGAAATATAGGGAATTATGTCACAGAAAAACTTACTATGTCAGTCCATATTACTCTAAATATGATCAAAATAAACATAACGTAACATGAAAAACTTACCTTTAAACTTGAAATTGTGACACAATGTCATTAACTCAGAACTGTTAATTTTTTTAAAAGAAATCTCTGATGCTCAACAAGGCTGCATTTATTTGATCAAAAATACAGTAAAAACAATGTAAAATAGCTGATTTCTATTGTGATATATTTTAAAATGTCATTTATTCCTGTGAATTAAAGCTGAATTTTCAGCATCATTGCTCCAGTCTTCAGTGTCACATGATTGTCCAGAAATCATTCTAATATGCTGATTTGTTGCTCGAGAAACATTTCTGATTATTAGCAATGTTGAAAACAGTTGTGCTGACTAAAATTGTTTTGGAAACCATGATTTTCTTTGCTTATTTGATGAATATAAAAATAAAAAGAACAGTATTTGTTTAAAATAGAAATCTTTTTAATTTAATGTGTCACTGATAAGTATTAATTTCTAAGAAAAAAAAAATCTTACTGACCTCAAACTTTTAAACGACAGTGTATTTCTGGCCTATTTTTCACACTTATTATACTAAGTAGAGTTCGTTCATGCTGAGCTTTGTTTTGAATTTGCAAACAATCTGCAAAATGCATCTTTTTCAAGATTAGTATGTTTCAGTTGATTTAAAGTGCTACTCACGGTTGCATTTCTTCTGAATGAATCTGAGTTTGCAGGCAGTGCGGTACGTGGACAGCCGGATGGTGTCATAATTCTGCGTCTCTGAAGAATCAAAGTTGCACATTTATACTCAGATGCACCAGTTTATGAACATGTGCATTGTGGGTCAAAGGTCATGTGGTGGGCGGGACTCACTCATGTCTGTGAAGATCTGCTTCCTGTCGGCCATGACATTCCCCTTCCGTCTCTCCTCTATCATCCTAGAGACACACAGAGAGAAATGAAACATAGATGGGCGATTATTCAATTAGAGGCACTTCTGAGCTTTTGAAATCTTGAAATAAATATCTTTAAAAGAATGAAGCATCTTCACACATATAAACCTGTCATATTAATGGGCTTGACCAATATTCAGTTGGATTTCTGCATAATGTTCTTTTTTTCTTGTATTGCAAAAAACACCAAAAACCCACCATGCACGATGGTAATGCCATTTTTTTCTTGCATTGTTACTAAAATAAATAAATAGACATTTTTTGCAAGACTTTTTTTTTTTTTTTTGCAAGAACATTTTGCATAATGTGAAAATGTGGTTTTTTAAAACCATGGATGATGGTAAAGAAATGTGATGGATGGTAATGAATTTGTTCTTGTATAGCAACTAAATTAAATAAAACGAGTTATTTCTGAATTCTCTCAAATAAAATTGGTTTAGTAATGGCAACTAATAAAATTTTCAGATCAAGATGGAAAAAAAAAAAAAAATTACACGTTCTGATCTTAACCAAATTCTAACAATCGAAACCTTTTTGGACAAAGAAATGCACTGGATGGAAAAAAAATGTCCATTATCACAGTAATGACTCTATGCTATAAAAAAAAAACTTTAAAAATTGCACAATTGCAAATAAACAAAATTTATTGAAAATATTTAAATACTGTAGTTCTCTGATTTTAACATTTACTTACATGAATTTAACATTATCTTATATGTGATTATTAAGTTTAAAAATCTGTATTTCAATTAGGACAAACTTAAAGAGTTATATAGTTACCTAGCAAGTAGCAACTACCTAGAACACCCTAGCAACCAGATGTGCCAAAAACCTGTTAACAGTGACTTTTTGTGACACTCACTGACAGCCGACACACAACTGCATTTCCCAAACAGTTACATCTTCATAAAGAACAGAACCGAATCTCTCTCTACTTACTGCAAAGCACTGAAGCATGTGTACACACATTCCTGCAGGGATTTGAGGGTCTCCGGTGAGACTTACCCATAATCCCCTGGGACACAGAGGTACAAACACTCACAACAGCTACATTTAACACAACTCCACAAAAACTGACATCCAAACACTCGGGAAGAACTCATTCTGTTATTCGTTCACTGTCTTCTTCAACTCAATCACATCGTCGTTTTGTCCTCATTGCCTTAAAATCCCTTGATTTGAACTTATGAGATCCTGCACAAACTCACAACTGAGTGAGAATAATTTCTCAAACGCGCAGCACCTCACTGCTAAAACATTCCAGTGTCCTGAACTCACATTAACACTCATCACACAGACACGCTAAAAATCACCATCACACACAAACACCGACTGCAGCTGAGGACTGAAACTTCCTTAAACGCTTTTAATCACAATGATCTACAATGAACAAATGAGGTATGAAAGGTTCAAAAAATTGGGGTCAGTAAGATTGGAGTTATACTTTTACTCAGTAAAGGGATCGTTCACCTAAAATTGAAAATTCTGTCATCATTTACTCACCCTCAGGTAGTTCCAAACCTGTATGAATGTCTTTGTTCTGCTGAACACAAAGGAAGATATTCTGAAGAATGTGGGAAAACAGAGTATCGGTTAAGATCGACCATTGACTTCCATAGTATTTTTTTCCTACTATGGAAGTCAATGGTGCCCCAAAACAGCCTGGTTACAAACTTTCTTCAAAGTATCTTCCTTTGTGTTCGGCAGAAAAAAGAAATTCATACAGGTTTGGAACTACCTGAGGGTGAGTAAATGATGACAGAATTTTCATTTTTGGGTGAACTATCCCTTAAGGATGCATTAAATTGATCAAAAGTGACAATAAAGACATTTATAATGTTACAAAAGATTTCTGTTTCACATAAATGCTGTTCTTTTGATTTTTATATGCATCAAATAAATCTATTAAAATCATGACTTCCACATAATTATTAAGCAGCACAACTGTTTTCTACATTGAAATAATCAGAAATGCTTCTTGAGCGGAAAATCAGCATATTGGAATGATTTCTGAAGGATCATGTGACACTGAAGACTGCAGTAATGATGCTGAAAATTCAGCTTTGATCACAGGAATAAATTACATTTTAAAATATATTACAATAGAACTTTGTTATTTTAAATTGTAAAACAATTTCACAATATTACTGTTTTTACTGTATTTTGATCAAATAAATGCAGCCTTGGTGAGCACGAGACTTTAAAAATGTTACTGATCCCAACATTGTTGAACCGTCATGTACTTTAAAAATGACACTGGGTAGGGCTGGGCGATTTATCTCATGCAATATGCATGCGCATCTCGTCAGTAAAACCGGCTCCTTGATTAGCGGTAAATCCCCATCACCTGTTTTCAAATGGAGGCGGCATTTAACACGGAGTCAGTAGTTCACTGAGAAGCTAATGCATCCAGTTCATTATCGCAGATGAATCGCTTCGATTTCGTATAATGAACGCGAGATTGCGTAGCTTCTCAGTGAACTACGGCTCCGTGTATTAAATGCCGCTCCATTTGAAAACAGGTGATGGGGATTTACCGCTAATCAAGGAGCCGGTTTTACTGACGAGATGCGCATGCATATTGCATGAGATAAATCGCCCAGCCCTAACACTGGGTCACAATTTCAGGTTTCAAGCACAGGAATAAATTACGTTTTAAAAATATTCAAATAAAATAAAAAAAACAGCTACTTTAGATCGCAAAAATATCTAACAATTTTACTGTTTTTACTGTATTTTCTGATCAAATAAATCCAGCCTTTGTAAGCAGATAAGACTGCATTCAAAAACACTAAAAAAAAAATCTTACAGACTCCACACTTTTGAACAATATGCACACATTAAATGCTAAAATGCAACTGAAATATGAAATGCAGAAGTACAAGTTAATTAAGAGGAAACACCTGTCATTGGTTACCTGATCTCGGCTGTAAGTCAGTCAGGTGAGAGCATCAAGAGGCCTGAAAACAGGAAGAAAGTGAGATGATCAGACGTTTGTTCACTTCAGTTCGGTCACAAACACTTGTGTCACATTAATCACAGATTAATCACACATTCATCACAGCCACAGTCCAGCACATCTCTGATTCCCACACTGTTCATTCATCCTGCTGCGTCTGTGATCATTCACACTTCAGTCTGTCAATCACATCTGCTCCTGTCACTGAGGCACAAGATTTCTTCAGTTACATGGACTGACAAATGCAGCATCACTCCATTCAAAACTCATTTAGTTTCTCTTTCAGTAAATATTAAGTGTATTATCAAAGGATTTCATATTCCAGTGCCTTTAGTTCACAGTAATGGTCCATTTCATTAGCAGATCATGATGTAAGAATCTACAAATTAAATACAAATTCTGATCTTAACCAAACTATAACCAAATATAAAGTTTTAGGAAGAAAAAACATACTACATAGATTTTTTTTTCTAAAATGTTTGTTGTCTAAGTAATGATTCTTTGCTACAAAAAAAAAATTGCACAAATATAAAATTAAATAAAAATATAACAAAAATTACATGTATTTAAATATTGCTATGACTTTTACATTACATGAATTTAATATTTATTTTATATATTTTAATTATTTCAAATATTACAGAGGGCAAGTTTAATAATCTGGGTGGGGAAGAAAGGTCAAAACCTGAAATGCTTTCAGTGACCAATGATACAATATTTAGGCTTAGATTTAAGATTTATGTATTTAAATTACATATGCAACTTACATTCATTTGAATTTTCATTTCTGAGTGAACAATCCCTTTAATAACCACAACACAAACAAAAATATATATTTTAATACCATTTCCCTATTCATATCAGAATACACTTAAAATAAATTATATATATAGTATAATTTACAATAATTATATATTATGAATTTTTGCTTAATATATATATATATATATATATATATATATATATATATATATATATATATATATATATATATATATATATATATATATATAAATTATTTAAAGCCAGTAATATAACATTTGTTAACAGTATTTTAAATGTAACTAACAAATTAAAATCATTAATTAAAAACTTAAATATAAATTTAAAAATTCATTAAAAAATTAAATACACAATGTTGTGTGTGTGTGTATACATATGTATATACACACATGCATGTAACATGCAGGCTCTTTTATCTCTAAAGTAACTTTGTGATCCATTTTAATAGTTGATGCATTCAGTGGGAATCAAACTGGTGTTGCCATGCCTAAGATACAGGAATGAGCTGATTCTGTTTCTATTTAAAGGCAAATGACTAAACTGACAATCGAGCCATGAATCCACAAACAGCACACAGTTCTCAAGAGAAATGGGCTGAGGTGAAGAAACCCACCATAATGACAGCTGATGCATCAACACACTCCATTTCTCCAATGCATATATAATTCTTTATCCTGATAAACAAAACACAACGGCAGCTTCATTTCTGCTGCTGGAGTTCACAATTAACTCAAACACACAGTCTCTGCACAACCACAAACACCCTCAAAGTGGAAGTAGAGGAGGAGTCACACAGACGGGCGGCAGTGAGTTTACTATTCCTGTCAGCCGCCCAAACACATGACCTTTCACTCACACACCATAAGTGGAAAACAATTATGTAAAGGCACCATATGAGGCGTGCGTGTGTGTGTGTGTGTGTGTGCGTGTGCGTGTGTGGTCAGGCGGATTTTAGCATGTGCTGATGCAGTTCATTCTCGAACCTCCATTCATACCTGCATTCAGTTCAGAACCAAACCCAGAGCAGAGCCACTCATTTACTTCAGACATCACGGCCCCTCCGAGACCAAACCAGAACAGAATGCTGCTGCTATACTCACACTGACTAATGCTGTCAGATATTAATATAACAGCCAGTTATTAATAACACTGCCAGATATTATTGGTTCACTGCTGTGAGCAGTTATGAAACAACGGCTACGGTCCAAAGCTCAAAAAAAATGGTTTTTACTTGACATGCCAACATTTTTAATAGAGCCAACACACACACGCACACACAAAATAATATTATAGCAACAGATTCCCTTATTTGTATCAGAAAAATATGCTGAAAATCTTTAAAACAAATAATAATATAATATTTAAATAATTATATTCTACATAATATTTTACATATACTTTTAATATATTCTAAATATAATACAATTATGTTTGCAATATTTAAAATGTCATTTAATAGAATAAATAAAAATAAATGATATAATAAATTTAAAATACATATTACTGCTTATACACACACATATAATAAAGATTATATAAAAATTATAATATATACATATATTTTGTAACTGATATATAAATGTTTGAATTATAGAAATATACTTTAAGAATTAAAAATTATGTAAACAATTAGAAATTATACGCGTGTACATGTATATATGTGTGTCTTAATTTGCATGAAAAATGTAAAAAGTAGTAATAGTTTCAGTAATAGTATAATTTTATACATACATATACAAAAATATTTGTTTTATAGGCTAATATTTAAAAATTATATAAAAAAATGATAAAATTAGAATACATTATATTGTTTACAATTGCAATAACAACAGGATCATTTATAGGCCATTGCAACTCTGCAAGAGTGCAAATGTTGCAAAACATTACGGATTTGTTTATAATGATCAAACCATCTTAACTGATGCTTGCAAGACTTTCGCAAGAAGTTTTGCAATTTCAACAAAACCTCATCTAGCAGCTAGATAACACTGGTGACAAATTGACTTCAGATGACTATAAATTAATGCTGAAGTATCACAGCACACTAAATGGTTTAAGCAATAAAACCACATTTCCATAATCAATAAAACATTGTATTGCAAGAACTCTTGCACCCGCCTGACATTGTGTGTCAACCAGTCTGAAACAGGTTTCCACCTGTCAGAGCAACTGTGTGTGGCATCATGATTAAAATGATTAATTCAGCTAGTCTGAAACTATCTACTGTATGACTGCGTGTTATGGAAACATTTACCACAGTAACATTTGCTATGACGACCACAACTGACAGTGCCATCTGCCTGTTTACACAGCATGTGTGCTTAAATACTGTGTGTATATATAGCATCTAATAACTGTCTTAATTAATCATCTGAAGATATTCCTTTTGAGTTGGAGGAGTTTGTGTTCTTTTCTTCCTCTGCCAGCTCATATCAGTTTCTCTGTGATGTGACGTGGAGCGAATGATTGAATATCTTCTCTAGGGAGATCAACAGAAGCCTTCGAACAGTTCCCGCGGACAGCGGCCCTCATCTGCCTTTCAGACGCTCCTCTGTTCTCCGTCAGCGTCTTTCTCTCATGCGGCTCAATGTCTTTGTGCACAAAAATAAGATCAAACTCAGACGTCACATCCATTGAGAGAGACGTGACGGAGCACAGGAGAGATTGTGCGTGTGTGTTTGTGTTTCACAGGACTGGCATCAGCTCTATTTGCATTTTGTGCAGAGACAAATAAAGCCGAAAGCCGTGGAAGTTAAACACTGAAATGCAGGGTAACTAATGAAAGCTGTCAAGAACACATCCGGCTCTATTTCACCACAAACTCAAAAGATAAGAAGTAGTTGATTTTTTTGGTTACTACTGGTGCTATCCATGATTATTTCAATTAAATAAACATTATTTTTGCAGCAATTTCACTCCAAAAAATATAAAAAACAACAAAAATAAAACATCACATATCCACACAGCCACAAACATAAATATATATAAAAATTAGTAATATCAAACGATTAATCGTGATTAATCGTATCCAAAATAAATGTTTTTGTTTATATAATATATGTGTGTACTGTGTATATTTATTATGTATATATAAATACACATACATACAGTATATATTTTGAAAATATTTACATGTATATATTTATATTCATATAATTTATATTATATAAATATTTAATATACAAACTTATTTTTCTGAAATATATACATGCATGTGTGTATTTATATATAAATAATAAATATACACAGTACACACACATATTATGTAAACAATTTTTTTTTATTTTATTTATTTTTATTAGTGCTGTCAAATGATTAATCGCATCCAAAACAAAAGTTTTGTTTACATAATGTGTGTGTACTGTGTATATTTATTATTTATGTATAAATACATGCATAGATGCATGTACATATTTCAGAAAAATATGTTTGTATATTAAATACACAAACATACCTTTTTTTTTTATTTTTTGCATATTTGTCACACTTAAAAGATTCAGATCATCACACAAAAGTTATTATACAAAGATAACCCGAGTAAATACAAAATGCAGTTTTGAAATATTTTTTTCATTTATTAAGGGAAAAAATCTGTCCAAACCCGCCTGGCCCTATGTGAAAAAGTAATTGCCCCTCCTTTGCAGCAACAACTGCAATCAAGTGTTTACGATAACTGGCAATGAGTGTTTCACATCGCTGTGGATGAATTTTGGCCCACTCTTCTTTGTAGCATTGTTTTAATTCAGCCACATGAATGGACCGTTTAAGGTCATGCCACAGCATCTCAATTGGATTTAAGTCAAGACTTTGACTTGGCCACTTCAAAACCTTAATTTTGTTTTTCTTGAGCCATTCAGAGGTGGACTTGCTGGTGTGTTTGGGATCATTGTCCTGCTGCATAACCCAAGCGCGCTTGAGCTTGAGCTTGAGGTCACAAACTGACGGCCGGACATTCTCCTTCAGGATATTCTGATAGAGAGCAGAATTCATGAGCAGTTGTTAACAGTTGTTCCAAAAAGTTCAACTTTTACCTCATCAGTCCACAGAATATTTGCCCAAAAGTCTTGGGGATAATCAAGATATTTTTTGGCAAATGTGAGACGAGCCTTTGTGTTCTTTTTGGTCAGCAGTGACTTCTGCCTTGGAACTCTCCCATGGATGCAATTTTTGCCCAGTCTCTTTCTTATTGTTGAATCATGAACACTGACCTAAATTGAGGCAAGTGAGGCCTGCAGTTCTTTAGAAGCGTCAGCGTACGCTCTTCTGTGTCAGCCACACTGCACAGATACGTTTTCTACGTTTGTTTATGCTTTGATTTGAACGAAAACAGCGTATTTGGTATGCGGCTGACACAGAAGAGCATACGCTGCTTGCGTCCAGTGGATATTCTCTAAAATGGCGCTACGCTGAACCAGAGGAGACGAATTGTTGAATAAAGTCATTGTTTTGTTTTCTTTGCGCAGAAAAAGTGTTCTCGTCGCTTCATTAAGTTCATATTGAACCACTGATGGCAGATGGACTATTCTGACGATACTGATGGACTATTCATACTTTTCTTGACAGGGTCATTTACTTGGCAGTCAACGGGACAGTCACAAACCTCCCGGTTTTCATCCAAAATATCTTAAATTGTGGTCCGAAGACAAACAAAGCTTTTACGGGTTTGGGACGACATGGGGGTAAGTGATTAATGACAAAATTTTCATTTTGGGGTTGAGTAACCCTTTAACTCAGCTTTCTAAAATAATGTGGTTAATTGCAGTTCTTTCATGATTTAACAGGAGGGGGCAATTAATTTTTCACGTAGGGCCAGGTTAGGGCTGGGCGATATATCGCAGTGAAGCCGGTTCCATGATTAGCGGTAAATCTCCATCACCTGCCTTCAAATGGAGCGGCATTTAATACAGAGCCGTAGTTCACATACAAGCTACGCAATATCGAGTTCATTATCGAAGGCGATTCATCTGCGATAATGAACGTGATATTGCATAGCCTGTCAGTGATCTATGGCTCTGTGTATTAAATCCCATTCCATTTGAAAGCAGGTGATGGAGATTTACCGCTAATCACGGAACCGGCTTTACTGACGAGATGCGCATGATCATCGCGTTCGATATATCGCCCAGCCCTAGGCCAGGTAGGTTTGGACGGCTTTTTTACCTTAATAAATGAAATCATCATTTAAAAACTGCATTTTGTATTTACTTGTATTATCTTTGTGTAATATTAAAGGTGCAGTGTGTAAATTTTAGCGGCATCTAGCGGTGATGTTGCAAATTGTAACCAACGGCTCAGTCCCCTGCTCATCCCTCCATTTAGAGAAGCTACGGTGGCTGATACAGGGCTAAGATGTCGTAGTCTGAGACAGCAGAGAGTAGCCAGCAATGAGGTTTCTTTACAAAGGTAAATTAAGGAATTATATTTACTTAATTATTCAATAAATCGATATGTTATTGCGAATATTATTGTTACTTGTTCATCGTGTCAGTGTTTTATTTGCAAGAACAACGTAGTGACGAAACGCGCTCTGTTTGTCCTTTAAGGGCTACCGTACAAACATGGTGGCGAATTCCACGTTAGGGGACCCGCGGTGTTTGTAGATATAAATTTCTCATTCTAAGTTAATAAAAACATAACGGTTCATTGTGTAAGGTCTTTATACACCTCTGAAAACATTGTTATGTATATTATATTGGATTTCTGTCAATAGATCCTCCTAAATATTACACACTGCACCTTTAAAATTAGTTTGATGATCTGAATCTTTTAAGTGTGACATATGCAAAAAATAATAGAAAAAAGGACATAAACATATGTATAAACGTATATAAACTAGTGCTGTCAAAATTAGTGCTTTTTTAACGCAGGCGATTAATTTTTTCAGTTTAACACGTTAAAATTATTTAACGCCATTAACGCAGGGGCGGGGCCTAGGGCTGGCCACCCCACTCATAACTGCTGTTTCTGTCTGTTTTTTCTTGACAAGAAGTGCATTTATTCAGTCGCAGAACGTCTTTACGTGCACATCAATCCGGAGACGTTTCAGACGCGTGCTCCAGCTTCACTTCAGCGGCAGGCCCGAGTCAAACGAGCGCGGAAACCGGCGCGCGCTGTAGCCTGTATCAATTCATATCAAAGCAAATAAACTACGTACATGCAATGTCGTGGTCAGTTAAGGCATGAAGTTACCAAAAAGGCGATTAAAGCTGCCTTAAAACTGTGCATGCATGTAATATGTTATATGAGTTACATTAAGAACCTGTCTCTGAAATGGTTTTCAAAACTGTCCTGGAGCAGCCCAGCACTGTCTCCCTCATCTAACACACTCGATTCAACTCGTCAGCTCATTAATAGAGACTGAAATGGGTCTGACCTGAAGTGGGTTAGAAAAGGTGATGAGAGTTGAGAGAAAATACGATGCGTGTCGGATCGCATTCAGCAGCGGCAGCTCTTAAAGAAACAGCACCCAAAATAACCTATTAACCCAGCTGCTCTGATGTCTGTTCATCAAAAAAGAAAAAAAAAAAAGGAGGAAATCAATAAATTTTATATAGCTGTAAATATTTATCTGTATTTAGTTTAGAATTTAGTGTTTTATAACATTTACTATTATGGATTTATGTGAAGATTGTTTTAAGTTCACTTAAATTAGAAGTTATTTTTAAAGTATAATAAATGTTAAAATTGATAGCTCTTAATTATAATGTAATGTTTAATGGCTATAGTCAATGGTTAAATATTAGGGGACATTTTTATAGGGAAATCAGTATTACTTGGTATCAGTGATACTAGCCTTCAGTCACAAAAAAGATGCCATTAAACAAATATTAAAAATATATGTTGTTTGTACATTAATTTGAAGATTGAATGTGAAATTACTGCAATATAAAAGTATATTTAAAAACTTTAATGTTAGGTGGGATAAATCGCGATTAATTTCAGAAAAAATGTGCGAATTAGTTAATTTTTTTAATCCATTGACAGCACTAATATAAACATATTATTTTCAATATTTAGCCATTAAGATTTTTATATTGTTTTATACTCATGACTTCTAATCATTCATTCCACTGTGGCTGACTCCGTTACATCCTTCCCTCTGAGATGTTTGGTTTAGTTTACGTGTTTTTAAGAATGATTTGAAATTCCTATGAAGAAAATAAATGGATAATATGCTTCCAGAGCCAAGCACACTATAAAAAGCATGCAATGCCAGCCAACATCATCATCATCATAAAAAAATAAACTTGCATAAATAAAGGCCAACAATTTTTGTCTGATGAGGTCATAAACAGGTGCATCTGGATTCAACCTAGTAACATTTCAGAAGTGTGTTAAAGGCATAGTTCACCCAAAAAATGAAAAACTTTTCATCATTTACTCACCCTTATGTTGTTCCAAACCTGTATGAATTTCTCTCTAATGATATTTTAAAGAATGTAGGTAAGAAAACAGTTGTTGGTAGCCATTGACTTACATAGCTTGGGAAAAAAAACAAAAACTATGGAACACAATGGCAACCAGTAACTGTTTGGTTACCAACATTTTTTAAAATATCTTCTTTTTCGTTCAACAGAAGAAATAAATTCAAACAGGTTTGGAACAACTGAGGGTCAGTTAGGGGCCATTTAAAAGACACTGTTTTCAAGTAAAAACTGAAAACTTTTTATGCGACAATTTACACAACAGTGGGGTTTTGGGGGCCTGAAAATGCAAACTTTTGAAAACGGATTTCAAATTGCACGTTTTGGGAAACAATCAGATTATCGTCTCCACGTAAACTATAAAAATGCGAATTTGTGAATACACTGACATCACGCGCATGCACATTATGTGTTCATGCGAGAGCTTCTTTATAAAGTGACATCGCCAACTACTGGCCTGGCATGCATAATACAGTGTTTTAGTCTTTTGCATGGATCGGTGTGAGCTAGGGATTGTTTTGACAACATTGTCATCTCAAAAAAATTTAAATAAAAACCTTTCAGTCCTGTAGTATATCATTGTCCAGTAAACATACCCTAAATAAGGACAGAATTTTCATTTTTGGCAGAACTGTCCCTTTAAAGGTTTGAGATGTTCTGCAGACTGTGTGATGTCACAATCAATATATGAACACACACCTTTTAGGGTCTGCCAGTTCGTATGATTATTTTATGACATCCTAATTCTGGAAAAGGCCATCAGTCTGTCTGAACGCCTTTGTAAATGTGGACACGTGTGTGTGTGTGTGTGTGTGTGTGTGTGTGTGTGCGTGTGCGTGTGGGTGTGTGTGTGTGTAGCAGGTAGGCAGAATATACGACGGGGACAAACATTCCAAAGATTCCGGACCTCAAACCTCTGTCAACCTCTG
This sequence comes from Tor tambroides, assembly GCA_021397915.2. Classification (NCBI taxonomy): domain Eukaryota; kingdom Metazoa; phylum Chordata; class Actinopteri; order Cypriniformes; family Cyprinidae; genus Tor; species Tor tambroides. The sequence goes on along the minus strand of JAFVLL020024113.1, from coordinate 86,131 downwards.
TGTGTGTGTGTGTGTGTGTGTGAGAGAGAGAGAGAGAGAGAGCTTTTACTCAAGTCACTTGAATAAATGGATTTCAAACACTTTGTTTTAAGAAGCCAAAGCGCAGCGAGCAGCAGGGGCCCCATTCACTCGGGCACACACACACTCATACACACATACAAAACTACTGACTGACATGAAGACACTCTCATGGTTATTTTTGCCTTGGTGATGACTTCAACTCTTTCTGGTCTGGTATGAACATGCACAAATAGGATCTTGCAAACTCACAGATAATCACATCAGTTTTGACTTCTTTTGACTTCTTCCTTTCTTCTGGTCCTATTCCAAAGAAAAACACTGTCTGTTCTCATAATCTTCCTTTATAATTTGATAACTTGCTCTGTCTTTGATCATATCTCACTAGAGCACAAGTTACAGCCCCTTAAAAAAAGTACCATGGTATTTAGGACACCAACATTATGGTAGCAACACTGTATTCTTCTAAGTACCACATAAATGACATTAGGGTAACAATTTAGTACTATGGTACACACCATAGTACTTTTCTGTAAGTGCTTTTATATTAGTATAAGTTATAAAAATTTCACTGTTTATTAATAAAGTGGCTTAATTCTTAATCCAGAACTCAAAGTTCCATGTCAGATCAACCAAACAGAAAACACCACAACTGATTCATTTACCTCTTTCTTGCAAAAAGTACCAAAGCCATACCATGGTATTAAATGAGCATATACAGTACATCAGTACCATAGAACCACCATATATTTGGACATGGCATAATGGTATTTTTGGAAATAGGCTACACTAAAATAGCACCATGGAAATAAATACCATGGTACATGAATTTCAGTACCATGGTATAAAGTACTGTGGTGATTCGATCACTGTATCGTGGTACTACAATAGTAGGCTACTTTTTGTAAACGATGTAACTATTCCAAAGTAAAAGAGATGGTACATGTTCAAAAGCATGGTAATACTATGGTATTTTTGTCAATGCATTTTAATGTCGTGTTTGAGTTTCTCTTTCTGACTTCCCGCGGAAACACAACAAAACACACATGTACCAGCTGAAAAATCTCCCATAAACACAAAAATACACACCTCATACGAACCTCTGATGTTCAGTAAGAAGTTTCAGAGTTTCAGGATGTTTCGCGTTTGTTGTTTTCGCGAAACGGAAACGGTTTGAACTGCAGAAGCAGACGCGTTTGCTCAATCCACATAGAAGTAACCCCAAAGTCTACATGTGTATGTTATATACGAATTAACAAGGATTAAGACTTAATTTCTGTAAATTAGAGGAATGAAGAGATGAAAGCGAGCAGCCATGTTGCCAAACATTAACTCCATCTCCACCTCATTCACCGCTCAGAGTTTCTTTCCTGCAGATGTACGTTTTTACACTTTATGGTGTTAGATTATCATTTAAAGCGTTGTGTTGTCGTGTATAGGTTTCGGTTTGTAGTTGTGTGTTTAATGGAGGTTTAGTGAAGAGCAGAAGTTCGGTTTTGACTCACCGGTGCGAGTTTCCGCGGCTCGGATCCCGTTAAAAACCCTCCAGCATCAGACTCTCATCTCAGCCTCTGATTTCTCATTATATTCTCATTGTATCCAATGATTCAGTGCAGCTGAGTCACGATTCATTCACGAGATCTCCGGTGTAACGACAGACCGACTCTGTGTGTGACCGCCATACTGGAGAGACTCAATGAGACTCAATGAACTCTCTCTCTCTCTCTCTCTCTCTCCTGTATATTTTATTGGTGTGAGCACGACACACAATGTTGCACTCAGTATTTACACATAATATTGGGAACCAATACTGACAATGACATAAACAATAATACAATTATATATATTTCATATATTTTTGTTTCATTGTATTTTTTTAATAATACAATAACTATTAAATGTATAATATTATCCTTATCTATCTATACATTGTAAATAATGCTGTTACTTAACTTTATTAAATAATTAATAATAATTATTTTTAAATATTATTTTTATTTTATTAAATTACATTTTTACATTTTAAATATCTTACATATAAATTATATTATATATGATATTTATAATACAATAATAAAATTATCTATCTGTCTAGCTGTCTATCTATTTTATTAACATTATTTAAACTATTTATAATTTTATTTAAAATATTTATAATACAATAATAATACAATTTACAATGCTTATAATTAGTGCTGTCAAACGATTAATCGCGATTAATCGCATTCAAAAAAGTTTTTGTTTGCATAATATATGTATGTGTACTGTTTATTTATTATATATTTATATATATATATATATATATATATAAACACCCACATTCAGTATGTATTTTGAAAATATTTGCATGTGTATATACAGTACATTTATATATTTATATTATTATATTTTATATTCTATATAAATGTATTTAATATATAAACATATCATATTTTTCTTAAATATATACATGCATGTGTTTGTATTTATATATACATAGTAAATATACACAGTACACACACATATATTATGTAAACAAAAACTTTTATTTTGGATGCGATTAATCGCGATTAATCGTTTGACAGCACTACTTATAATACAATTTACTATCTATCTGTCTATCTATCTATCTATCTATCTGTCTGTCTATAATTGTAAACAATGTTATCTGATTACATTTTATTTAATTTAAATTTTATTTTTTACTATTAAATTTATATTTAAATATTATAATACTAATATATTTTAAATATTATAATACTTATTTATTATGTTATAATATATCATATTTATTTACTTTTTTTAATTTTGCTGAGCCCTTTTTTGTAGCCCCCTCCTTCATAACTGCTCACAATGGTCAACCAATAATATATTATTATTAATATCTGACAATATTATTATTACTAATATCTGAGAGTATTAGTCAGTGTAGTGGTAGCATTGCTCTGGTTTAGACTTCGAGAGGCTAATATAAGCAGATGCACTGTATTGCATGCACCAGAAGTTGCGATCTATCATGCCAAATACTTCCATTACAAACCTGCTCCCTCATTTGCATTCTTCTGTCAAACGCAAATGCACATTATTTGGAATATCCATGATTTATAGATCATATTTACACAATTTCTAAACTATTCTGAAGCCAAACAGTAGTTTTAAAAATACAATTTTTAACTGAACAAGTGTGAATGACATATGAGAACTACAGCCGATGGGAAAATTTTTGGTGCATTAATATAATGCTATCATATGCCTCAAATACAGCTCAAAATATAGTTTTTTGGCATTGGCAGTATAAATCACCATGCATTTTTTGCTGCCTAAGGACATGTTGCCTAGCATCTCCCTTTGTGTTTCACAGGAGAAAGAACATAATGCAGGGTTGGAGCAACACGAGGGTATTTTTGGGTGAACTCTTCGTCTCCGTGTGTAAAGCATGATGTCAGAGCTCACCCACCCGTGAGATATGTTTAGATTCAAGGACCAGACTAATGACTGGGATGACAGAGATCTGCATGTTTACCAAACTTATATCTGAACTCAATGAGCCGAAACACTCATTATTATTAGTGGGTAAACATCGGCACTGAGAGTGATTCAGAAGAAAATCTGTTTCAGTGTGTTGTTCAGACCAGCTGAGACACAAGACACAATGAAACAGCCTCAGTATTACACAAATCAAACATCTGACGATCTAGACCACACCAACCACAAATTTAAAATAATGATGAGTTACTTAATTAATTGTTATTTCATTTATATTTTTCTTTTAATAAATTACATATTTTATATGTAAATATATATTTTAAAAAATGTAAATATAAGTTATTATATAATACAATACGATATGTATAATGAAATCATAATAATAGTAATAATCATATTTATAATACTATCTGTCAGTCTGTCTATCTATCTGTTTTGTAAAGTATTTCATGTATTCTTATTTATGTATTAATTTTTTTTATATTTTTAAATATGACAATATTATTTATAAATCTGATACAAACAAGGAAACACGCTGCTTTAAAAAAAAATTCAAGCCCTTTTTTGTAGCCACTGTATCATAACTGTGAACCAATATTATATTATTAATATCTCTCTCTCTATATATATATATATATCCCTATAGTCCTTTTATTTTTTTATTTTGCAATGTCTTCATTCAACTGACTGAAGGGTTGCTTTATTTATTTGTTTGTTTGTTTATTTATGTGGGCAATATAAATAAATATAAATAAATAGCATTTTAAAAAACTTATATATAATAATAATATAGAAAAAAACATTATATTTGAGCCATTTTAGCCAAATAAAATCAGACACTATATTTATATATATATATATATATATATATATATCCTTAAAATATTTTTTGTATTTTTTTTTGTCTTGATTCACCTGTCTGAGAGCTAGCTTGCTTATTTATTTATTTATTTGGGTAATATAAATAAGTAAATAATATTTTTACATTTATAATTTACTTTAAAATAATATATAATCACATATATTAAAAATTATAGACATATTAGCATAAATTCTATCAGTAGAGTAATAAAATAGTAAAGAATAGTAAAAATAGTAAAATATCTAGAATAATATAGCTACATTTTGAATGGGAAAAATGAAATGGAAAAACTCACAAGCTACACACAGCTAGCCACACCCTTTCAAATTAGCCACACCCACCAGCATTGGCCACATGTCAAAGGATTGGCCACACCCCTAATGTACATCAATGACTGAAACCTTACCGGTGAAAATACCTGTGGCTCTTTCGCTCCTCCTTCTCTGAGTTTTCACCATTCATCCGTGAGGAACATTCTTCTGTGATACATGATATCACTTTTGAACACAAGTCATTAATCACAGTCCTCCTGCCTTTATTCTCTCCGCGGCCCAACACACAATCTCTCTTCTTTGTGTTTTCCTGCTGTTGTGTCTCGCTGTCTCTTCCTGTCTCTCTCTGGTAAATCATTGCCTCAGTAAATTAGCAGCAACATCTGTATTTTACACAGAAAAAAAACATCAACACAGGACAAAATAAGAGTTCTGCATAAATAAAAGATTATTTATTTACAAAAACGAGAACCTTTATCCAGAGAGTTGTGCGTTATTCAAAAGATATTTTCATGTTTGTAGACTGTAGGTTGTGTAACGTCCCCAGATGAGTTTCAGCTGATGAGCAGCGAGTCTATTTCTGTACGTCCGTGACATCTTAGAAGGCCAGGAACTCTGGGAGTGTTAAACCTGTTCAGAATGTGATCATGTGGACGGAGATAAACACAGTTACCCAGATGAGTTGAACATTAACTGTCCCGCTGCCCGTAAACTGGTGATCTCCACGGGTTCGGTGCAATAAAAACTGTCTTTTAAGAAATTCTGCAGACGCTGTGGAGGCAAACTTGTTATCTAAATGGAGAAGAAGTGCTTCTGTACAAATACAAGAAGGGTTTTTCCTGATTATGGCTTACATGATGATAATTATCAGGCAACAGCTGCGAATTAGATTGTAATGTACTAATTGTGACCCTGCATTTTATGTTTAGTGGGCTTTCATTTGATTTCTGAAGACAGAAAGAATCCCCGCCATACAGCACTTAACTTGAAGATGCCTATTATGCACAGCAAAGACTTCAATTTATAATTGTTAGCCAGTAAACTGAGCTAGATTACTAGTCTAACTATTTTCCTCATGTTTATACAAAAAGTTTGAACTGGTACTTAATGCACTTACATGACAAATTTTGAATTAAAATGTAAGCTATTAATTATTTGTTAATAATAATAATAATAATAGTTGTTGTTGTTGTTGTTAAATACATTTATGATTATTTTTAATAAAATTCTAAATATAAATAAACAATTTAAAATGTATTCATTATTTTTTAAATAATTCTAGATTACTAGTTTCCTCATGTTTAGAGAAAGGATTTTGAACTGGTATAATGCACTTAAATTTTAAATGCAAAATTTTGAATTAAAAATCTAATAATTATTTTTAAATAATAATAATAATTATTATTATGATTTAAATTATAAATATTGTAATAAATAATTATTTTGTTTTTATTTATTATTATTATTTTATTTTATTTTTAAATATAAAATCATGTAATAAATAAACACTATGTAAGGGCCTTTGTGTTGTCGATAAACTTGTAGTTTAAGGAATATGTTCTTTATTGTATTGTATTTCTTTCAAAACTGAACAAACTATTCTTGTGTGTGACATTTGACGTTTGCTGATATTGGCTGGTTTTTGGGCACATTTGGCCTAGTCAGGTTGGAAGAAAACTTGATGACCAGCTAAACCTGCACCATCACGCTGGTAGACCAACAAACCAGTATAGGCTTGTTTAAGATTTAATTTTCCACAAGGGAGATAAACAAACAGCGAAATTAATAGGCCTAAATAACAGCTGCATTTCTATGTTGTGAAGTGTTCAGTGAAGGTCATGTCATTTTGAATGTTGTTGCGCTGCCATGTAGCGGTCAGAAGTGGAATCAGCGCTTCATAAATGGGTCAGTCAGGTTAGTTTTTGTGCTGATGCATCGCGGGTTTATTATACGACATATTTTCATCCATGATATATAGATATTTCTCTTATAGATACAAATCTGTGTCTAAAACCTAAAACAGGCGAGAATCTCTTCATGAACATCAGTCAGTGTGTTCTATCCAGCAGAGGGCGCTGATGCCGCGGTGATTTTCAGAAATCATAAATTAGCGCCAAATTAATCAAATTGATCTGCCTTCAAAAACACACCACCCTGTCAGCCCATTACTATACTGATAATATTAAGAGACATCTCAGATTAAAATGCCAATAAATCGTCTTAACAAGATTATATTTTAACTCTAAATATTATCTTTATTAATAGACTACAAAATAATATGTGTGTGTGTGTGTGTGTGTGTGTGTGTGAGGAGTACTGGTGCATGAAGAAAATGTCCAATGACCAAAAAAGAGGTTGTCATGGAAACAGAGATGGATTTCTGGCCCATTCCCATAGCGAGGACTTCATTCCCCGATCCTCAAGGATTTCCAGTATAGCTATCCCCCGCGGTCTCCATCCATTTATTTAACAACAGAGTTCAATAAAACTCAGTGAGATTTATCTGGATCCCAGATAGCACATGTGGGCTATGCTGGAAGTCTGTTAAAGATTGTTTTATCTGGAAAGCATCTGCTGTGTACAAACATCTGACAGACGTCTGTAAGATGTCAGTTTTACATATATTCTAAATCACAAACATCTTAAAGACATCTAATAGACGTCTATTTGACATCTGATAGGAAAGTCCTATAGATGTACAGATGAGCTCTACTCTTCCAGATGTAAATGCAGACGTCAAATAGACGTCTTCGTGATGTATGTGTGCTATCAGGAATTGCTTGATTTTATTATGGTACACAATATCACTTACCTGAGCAGGGCTTAAAATGTGAAATCAAGCGTTTCCGGCCTATGTTCAGTCCAGGTGAGTGAACTCCTTTCTAAAGAGGCCAGTCAGTCATGAAATCAACCCGCACAAGTGTTTAGTAAGCAGTCCTTTAGTCGCTGAAGTGACACTGATGAAAGGGAAATGACCCTCATGTAGGTTAAACAGAACACGACACCGGCACACCGACCGCACACGACCTCCAGCCTCCCCCGGTTAACCGTAACGGAAAGCGCCGCGTGGGCCCGTGCGTTAATTATTCAGAGAAGATCGAGATAAACTGCATCAGCAGCTCTACTGTAAACCTCATCAGACTGAGGGAGAGGGAGATTGTCTTACCTGTGCCCTCAATGACTCCATCCGACAACCGAAACGCTTGAGCCAAAATCGCTTACGCTACCGTTCAAACGTTTGCCGTCAGTAAGATTTTTTTTGGCAAGAAGTTAATACATTATTCAGAAAAAGCGACAATAATAATATTTATAATTGTACAAAAGATTTCTATTTCTATTTTGAACTTTTTATTCATTATCCTGAAAAACTAGCCTATCATGGTTTGTTCAAAAATATGAAGCAGCACAACTGTTTTCAACGCTGATAATAATAAGAAATGTTTCCTGAGCAGCAAATTAGCATATTACAATGATTTCTGATCAATGATTAATGATGCCAAAAATTCAGTTATGTCATGATGACAGGGATAAATTACATCTAAATATATTACATTTTCTTATTGCAAAAATATTTACTGTTTTTTACTGTATTTTTGATCAAATAAATGCAGTCTTGGTGATCATAAGAGACTTAAAATACAAAAAAATCGTACAAACTCAAAACCTTTGAACGGTAGTTGTTTTTCTATCACTGTGAGACTTTTCATTTACTTGCTTTGTTTTTAAAGTGAGATTAAAGATGAACAAATAGAACAAATAATTAGATAAATATGTAAAGATCTTTAAAAATGTTAAAAAAAAATAGAACAAGGTAAAATCAATAGGTGTATAAACAAATAAACATTTAAAATGAAGATTAAGAACAGACACAACAGATAGGCCATCAGAAATCAGATTCATTAACATATGATGTTTTATAACATAAAAAATGAAAAGCTGACAAATTAAATAAAAGATGAAAAACATGAAAAAAAAGGTCTATTTTCATGGCAGGAACAGGGTGAAATCAATTTCAAATAGGATGATGATTATGATCCAAACAGGATCACTCCTTTACATTTTGAAAAATAAAATTAGAAAAATTGGTCAATTTTTCGTGGCAAAAACAGGTTAAATCAATTTTTAAAATAGGTAGGACTATATAAACAAATAAATAAACATATTAAAAGTTAGATTAAAGACAGGTAAATGAAATTAAATAGTTTACATAGCAAAAGATCGAGGAGCGTCTCGCTGCAGAACACAAGATCCAGGGGGCGTGGTTGGATCCAGATCCAACTCCTCCCACCTTACATATACCTAAACCTACCCATCTCCACCCACTGATCCCTAATCCCACCTATCTCCACCCCTAAACCTACCAATCTCCACCCCCTAGATGTGGATCCAACCACGCCCCCTGGAATAGAAGTTTTCCCATTGACAACTTTACAAAACATGTCATTTAGAGAACTTTCTGAATTAAATTATCGTCCGATGGCATTAAAGGAATTTTTCATTCTGCCATGATTTCCATGTTTAGGTGAATTGATCAGTGTTAGTACAGATAACATTAGGCCTACCTGTGCACATACATTTAGGCTGCATCCGAAAACTAGGCAGCTGACTTGCTGCCTCGATGCCTTATGAGACAATAACTTTGCATGCAGCGTTTTTGCACGAAGGCACCTTAAGAAACTGATTTCGGACAGGCTTCTGAGGCAGTGTTTAACGGTTTAATGATCTACAACAAAATAGAAAGAGTTTCGGTGATAACTAAACCAATATTTAATTCCCATAATACTAATTTCTCGCTAGAAATAACATCAAAGGTGCAAAAAGTTAATCATAAATATACTTTTACACAAACTAACAACCAAAACTCATGAGACAGGAAGTGAAGCTAACTTTGGATTCGGACGTGCCTTGATGCCTTCCTGCCTTGGAATGTGTCCTCCGAAGGCAGCATTTTTCAGTTTTCGGATGCAGCCATTGTCTATATCACTCTATATAGACCAAAACAATTAAATACAACAATAATTTCTTAAATGTATCAGTATAATATATATTTAACACACACTTCAACGGTGTGAGGTGACTGGTTGGTTTCAACTAATTTTATTGCACTGTCACCAAATGAATTGCAGTGGTCAAACTATTTAAAATATAGCTAATTAAGCTACAAACTCGATCATAATGCATAACGTTTCCAACATGAATTTTGAGGTGCAGCTCATCATATTAATGGAGAGTTTTCACTCGTTAGCTCACCTGAATGTGTTGAACGTCCTCGACGTGGAAAGCAGTCTTCGGAATGGAAATATGGATATTTTGTTTGTAAACATCATACTTCTGTCTCTTATTTTAGTTAATCTCATAAAACTAGCAAGCAACAGTGTTGTGTAAACATTGCTGAAGGCCCGAAAAGCGGAGAAACAGACTATGCTAGAACCACTCCGATTGATTTAAACTTGTGACTTCGACCATTCAAGTTCAAGTGATTCGCTAGCAAAAACCAGTTCAAAAGTGCATTCTTTTTTGAGTTTCGACATCGTTTGTAATGGTTTTAAAAAGCACGTAGTGATGGGTGAAACGGAGCTTTTCGAACTCCTAGCCAGAACTCCTAACTCCTGAACCATTGCATCGAAAAATGATTCACTGTTTCGAAGCCCTCCGACGATCGCGTATCGTGAACCTTTTAATTCAGATCGGGACTCATTTGATTTAGATCAAAACTTCGGAGGGGGTTCGTGAATAATTTGATTTAGATGGGACCTTTGGAGCAGGTTCGTGAATCATTATTCAGATCGGGACTTCGGAGCTGCATTGCAAATCATTTGATTTAGATCGGGACTTTCTGAGTGGGTTTGCAAATCATTTATTGGAACTTCGGAGTGCATAGCGCAAATAATTTGACTTAGATCGGGACATTGGAGTGGGTTTGTGAATCATTTGATTTATATCGGATCTTCGGTGTGCATATCATGAATAATTTGATTCAGATCGGGACTTCGGAGCTCGTATAGCGAATTATTTGATTTAGATCGGGACTTCGGAGTGCATATCATGAATAATTGGATTCAGATCGGGACTTCGCAGTGGGTTCGCAAATCATTTGATGTAGGCCTATATTGGAAATTTGGAGCACGTTTCATTAATCATTTTATTCAGATCGGAACTAAGCGTGACGTTTTCCTGTGTTGGGGTGGAGCCAATATGTGACCCTGGACCACAAAACCAGTCACAAGGGTCAATTTTTTGAAACTGAGATTTATACATCATCTGAAATCTGAATAAATAAGCTTTCCATTGATGTATGGTTTGTTAGGATAGGACAATATTTGTCCGAGATACAACTATTTGAAAATCTGGAATCTGAGGGTGCAAAAAAATATTGAGAAAATCACCTTTAAAGTTGTCCAAATGAAGTTCTTAGCAATGCATATTACTAATCAAAAATTAAGTTTTGATATATTTACAGTAAGAAATTTTAAAAATATCTTCATGGAACATGATCTTGATACCCTAATGATTTTTAGCATAAAAGAAAAATCAACAAGTTTGACCCATACAATGTATTTTTGGCTATTGCTACAAATATACCCCAGCGACTTAAGTCTGGTTTTGTGGTCCAGGGTCACATATAGTCATTAATGTTATCTTTAAAGTTATTGGGCCTTGAAATCAGACCCACTGATGCAGTTTTACATGCGAAAAGAGAAACTTTCACAAACACAATCATCTTTTGCCAGAGAACTGCTCCTTTAATTCCATCCAGTGAGAGCAGCTCATGATCCAGTAACACACAGGTCTGACACACGTGAACACGCTGATCTCCTGTACATAACCAAACTCCACAAATGTTCATAATTACAGGAGAGGGGCTTCCGGCTGGAGAACATGGCTGCTGCTTTGAGGAAATCAAGTAAGCAAGGCATATGTGTGTGTATGAATGTTTTTGTCTATTCTGTCTCATTGCTTTAAGTTAGTGCAGTGGTTTAAAGGTCTAAGCAAAGCCCAGCTCATATAGTACATGCTCTGATCTCTCTGTACAGACTATTCTAGAGCACAAGTCCTTCTAGACCCAGGGTTCCCACACCTTTTAACCTATATATATATATATATATATATATATATATATATATATATATAAACATTTAAGATCACTAAGATTTTTTAAAAGAAATTAATACTTCATTCAACAAGGATGCATTACATTGATCAAACGTGACAGTAAAGACATTTATAATGTTAAAAAAAAATTATATCTCAAATAAATGCTGTTATTTTGAACATTCTATTCATTAAAGAACCCTGAAAAAAATCATGGTTTCCACAAAAATATGAAGCAGCAACTGTTTTTAATGTTGATAATAATAATAAATGCTTCTTTAACAGTTAAAGTGTAGTAATATTTCATAATACTACCACTTTTACTGTATTTTTGATCAAATAAATGCAGCCTTGTGAAAAGCAAACTTATTGACCCCAAACTTTGGTTTATATATATATATATATATATATATATATACACACACACACACACATATATATATATATATATAATACATTATGACAGCTGTTGTCATTGTTTTATAATACTTTTTTTTCAATTCTGTTTTAATGTTTATATTTATATTATGTGTGTATTTATATTTTAAAACTGCATAAATTACATCACAACTAACATTCTATTAACTTCCATGACTTTTCCAGGCCTGGAAAACCAGTGGCATTCCCTGACATTTCCAGGTTTTCCATGAGCCCGTGGGAACCCTGTCGATCCTTCCTCCAGCCAATCAGCCGCCCGCCTCCCGTCCAGAACCCTGATCAGAATCACAAAGACACACACATACAGTAAGACATGCAGATAGAAAGAGAGACGTCCCTCTTGCTCAGCTCTCGTCTTGAAAGCTCAGGGTGAGCGATCACAAAGCCCCGTCCGTTTGACTTCCATCAGTCGAGGTGTGTGTGGCTCTACTCCTGGATCAAACCCGTGCAGGTCAGTACAAACCCACTGAGGTTGACCGACGGTTTTGGAAGCAGCAAAATGAATGAAAATAACTAGCTTAACGAGCCTCAGGTGTCAGGTGAGGCGGTGTTATTCAGCGCTGTTGATGGCAGTTATTAAAGTGTCTCCACTGTCCTGAGAAGCAGAGAGCAAGAGAGAGAGAAAGGGCGAATCACGTTACTAATATTGATCGTTTCATTGGTCCTGATGAGTTGGTGGGTCTAGTCCCGCGTTCACGGTTTGTCCTGCTTCATCAGATCGCAGGCAGGTTTTCTGGTTGAAGGTTTGATCGCTCCAGTCTTGGTTAATAATGACGGACGGTTCGTCTCCCCCGTCTTCCTTGGTCTATGTAGGATTGATTGACTATTGTTTATCCCTTACGAGGGCAGGAATATGGTCATTCCAAGTCTCATTCCAGGGCTGTTGCCATGGTGATGTTCTGTGGGTGTGGCAAGCTGTGGGACCCTGAGGATGCCAGAGAGAGGGCGAAGCTTGAGGAGGAAATGACTTGCTGAGACTGACACCTGCAAACACATATAATGTCATTATCTTGGAACCGACAGCAGTTTTGGAGTAGATGTAGTATGCAAAGAATACCTAGATAGTATAATTGTTTGAATGTGCTACTATTGTTTAAAATAGATTGGAGTAATTTACAGTGAATTATGTGACACTGTGGTCTTATTAAGTGCATGTTTAATGCAGCTAGTAGCAACATCAAAGTGTTTTTGTTTTATTTTTTAAAACAATATTTAGTCAAAATGTCTTTATTTTGGCAGTCCGATCAAATTAGGAGTCAAGAAATAGATTTACATTGCAATTCCACTGGAAATGGGAGATTAATTCAGGCACACTGCATTGTATAGTAGTAAATGGTATGAGAAACACACACATACATATTCCATTCCAAAAATAGCCCATATTTGAGAAATCTGATTCAACTATATACATGAGCACTATGTTACAGAGATTATGAGTTAATCTTGGATTACCGTATGGAACATATCACACTATAATCCCAATTTAATCTAATCATACACACAAATCATTTAAGAAAAGACCCAAATTACTTTATGAAGTTATATTTACTTATATTAAATATTATATATAGTTTATATAGTTAGTTTTTTAAACAATTAAATCTCTTATTTATTAACATATAATTATAATGTTAATAAAGTTTTTTTTATATTTTCCAATTTTATTATTATTATTATTATTATTATTATTATTAAACTGTATTTAAATGTATTTAATTTCAAGAATTATAATTTTTTATAATTTATACAGTAGATACTGTATACGTGTTTGTGTGTGTAATTAAATGTTTATTTAAATATAATATTCAATATTTCATCTTTTTATATATATATATATATATATATATATATATATACACACACACACACAAATATTTATTATTAATTATATTATATATAGTTTTTGTGTGTATGTGTGTATATATATATTATTAATTATCATTATTAAATTATTATTACATTAAATTATTTAACTATTTATTTAAATAATTATTTTTTTATATATTCAAATACAATTTTTATATACTATATATATTTATTTTAAAAATTGATTATATACATGTAGTATATAATTTTTTTATATATAAGTATATAATGTATATAAAAATTATATTTGAAAAAGTTATAAATCTTTATGTATGTATATATATATATATGTGTGTGTGTGTGTGTGTGTGTTTGTGTATACATATAATGATTGTTAAATCTTTTACTAACCATGACTGAGATTTTCTGACCCGTCCGGCCGCTGATTTCTCTCTGTAACTGGTGTTGTCCAACAGAACGTCTCGGGACAGTTCCACCTCTGATCCAGACCTCGGGAGGTCCAGCTGAAACACGACAGGGGGAGTCATGTCCAGTTCCAGAACCATTATATTCTCTGCCTACGGAGGGACATGAGGGACAAAAGACACAAGCACAACTATATAAAACTGCACACTGCAAAAAATCTTTTTCTTAATTACTATTTATAAATAACATTCTCAACATAGATTTGCATTGTACATAATCACACAGACCAGAACATGAACTATTTGATTTGACATCCTCTGGCCACGTTCCACTTTTTCTTCCTACACTTCCATCTCTCTCTCCATAAACGTACCCTGTATCTGGAATGAGCTCCCATCGCTATGGCAACCCTGGCGTACTGGCTGATTGGTCGCTTGTATCCCACAGCGGAGGTGGGTCTTCTCTTCATCTGCGTGAATTTACTGCGTGAACACAGAAAACAGAGCAGAACATCAGCTTCACTATCAGTATCTGCTCAGAAAAACACTCAATCACAATGTCAGGTCAGTTTAGTATCGTAGAAATAGTATTATAGTTTTTGTTACTATTTTTAATCAGATACTATTTTTATATTTTCTGATTTTAATTTTAGTTAAAGTTTTAGTAATTTTGTTTGTTTTTAAAATGTATTTTTTTCATTATATTTTACTTGTAATTATTTTAATACTTAGACTAAATGTAAATTAGAAATATTGCCATGAAAACAAGCTAAAAATAAAATACGTTTAAGTTTTTTAAATATTTTATTTCAGTTAACATTTACATTATTTGCATTAATGAAAATGTTTTTTATGGTTTTAGTTAACAATAATAAACCCTGTAATCAATAAACCCTATGATAAATAATCATGGTGTACTATGGTATAATACCATGGTATTCTGTGAAGTACCAGATAAGTACCATGGTATTTATGTTTTCCAGGAGCAGAAGAACTTTTGTTCTAAAGGTTCTAAAAATTGTGCCTATGTATAAATTTCAATGCTGGGCAACGATTAATTGCGACATCCAAAATAAAAGTTTTGTATACATAATATATGTGTGTGAACTGTGTATATTTATTATTTATATATAAATGCACACAGATACAGTATATAATTAGAAAATATTTACATGTATATGTTTATATTCATATAATTTATATTATATATAAACATATTTAATATATAAATATAACATATTTTTCTTAAATATATACATGCATGTGTGTGCATTTATATATACATTATAAATATACATAGTACACAAACACATATATTATGTACACAAAAACTTTTATTTTGGATGTGATTAATCGCGATTAATCGTTGCCTAGCACTAATAAAATTTTGTTACAAAACTAAAAATATTTTTCCATTTGTGCTATTCAATTATTTTGATGACTTTACTATTATTCTATAATAGTAAAGTAAATAGTAAATATAAAGTAAATATAAAGTATTAGTATTTGATGCATCACATGTATGGATGGAGGTTCACTCACTTCTCTGCTGGAACGAGAGGCTGAAACTTCCACTGGTCTTCCTCAGCATCAAACTGAAGTCTGTTCATGATTTTATTCTTCTCTTCAGGAGGTATAAAGTTCTCTATAATCAGATATCTGCAGAGACACAGACACATTAGCTGTGGAGACATTCATGCAGCTGTGTGATTGCTCTTAAACGTCAGCAACGGTAAAACGATGCACAGATAAAGTAAATGATCTCAGTCTCACTTGAATTTGAGTTCTCTGGTCAGTTCATTCTGTGTCTGCTCCAGCTCCTGCCGGCTCCTCACATGCTCATCATTCACATCCTGAATGTCAGCCTTCAGAGACTGAAGCTTCGCATACAGCTGCACACAGACAGAGAGAGAGAGAGAGAGAGAGAGAATGTGTCATCATCATCATCATCATCCATCCACCCACGCATTATCTTAATTATCATCTGTCCATCCTTCATCATCATCCATCCATTCTTAGTTATCATCATTTATCTATCCATCTATCCTTCATCATAATCATCCATCCTTTATCTTCATCCTTCATCATCATCCATCCACCCATCCTTCATCATCATCATCATCCACCCATTGATTCATCCTTCATCATCATCATCCATCCATCCATCCTTCATCATTATCATCATCATCCACCCATCCATCCATCCTTCATCTATCCATCCATCCATCCTTCATCTTCTTCATCTATCATCATCCATCCTTCATCTTCTTCATCTATCGTCCATCTATCCTTCATCTTCTTTACCCATCATCATCATCCATCCATCCAACATCCATCCTTCATAATCATCATTCATCTATCCATCCATCCTACATATCTGTCCATCCATCCATCCATCATCATCACTCATTCATCCATCTTTCATAATCATCATCCATCCATCCATCATCCTTCATCATCCTTCATCATCCATCCATCCTCCATCTTCTTCATCTATTATCCATCTATCTATCCATCCACCCTTCATCATCATCCATAATCATCACTCATTCATCCATCCTTCATAATCATCATCCATCCATCCATTCATCCATACATCCATCTTCTTTATCCACCCATCCAACTTTCATTATCATCATCCATCCATCTTCATCTATCTACCCATCCATCCTTCATCATCATCATCATCATCATCATCATCCATCCATCCATCCATCTTTCATAATTGTCATCTATCATCCATCCATTTTCTTCATCTATCTACCCATCCATCCTTCCTTCATCATTCATCCATCCTTCATCATCATCCATCCATCCTTCATCATAATCATCTATCAATCTATCCATCCATCCATCTTTCATCATCATCACTCATTTATCCATCTTTCATAATCATCATCCATCCATCCTTCATCTTCATCCACCCATCCATCCATCATCATCATCATCACTCTCATGCAGTCACTCAGTGCTCAGTCAGTGTTAGTGTGAAAGGTCAGCAGGGGTTAAAGGTGAAGGTCAGGAAGGAGCATGTAAAGGCTCTAGAGGACTTTCAGGCATCTGGCTGTGTTTCATCTGAACATCACAGCAGTTATTCCATGCTCAGAACCCAACAGGAAGTGATGTGTTCTGACAGGAAGTGGCGTGCAGATTAATGTGGGAACGGTGGAGCTCAGTTCTGTTTGGCCTGTCTGCTATTGAGACTGAATCTCTGAAGTCATCAGAGCTTCAGGAGGAGGGTTTTGGTGGTTAGCATGCCAGCAGTAGCCATGAAGATTAAAGCAGGTTGGCTAGAATTAGTTGCTCTGCAAGCGTTTGTGCTTTTCATAATGCTTTAATGCCAAGACTAGCATTTAGCATTAGCCTCGTAGCCTCTGACATTCAGCAACCGAGCAAGTGTAGAACAAACTAACCTTCTTGTACTGATAAAAGGTGTTTTATTTTCACAGGGAGTGGGGTCAGGGGTGATCCAGGGGTCAAAAGTCCAGAATTAAGGGGGGAGCAAGAGGAAAAGGAGTTAGGGAACTCAGAGCTGTTACACTTATATTTGTTGTCAGTCTGTTCAGTGGTTGCTAAAGTCTCATTCAAAGGAGTCTGAGGTTTGACAATGGTCAGATTTTATATTTTTATAATACGTCTCTTATGCTCACCAAGGCTGCATTTATTTGATTAAAAATACAGTAAAATAGAATTATTATAGGAATATTGTTACTTAAAATATATAAAATATTGTTACATTATTATTATTTAAAATAAGTGTTTTCTAAGTGAATGTATTGTAAAATGTCATTTATTTCTGTGATCAAAGCTGAATTTTCAGCATCATTGCTCTAGTCTTCAGTGTCACATGATCCTTCAGAAATCATTCTAATATGATTATTTGCTGCTCAAGAAACACACACACACACACACACACACAGTACACTTAACTCTTAAACTTATTTTATTTTAGCTAGTTGCCAGGGCAACATTTCCTATTTTTATCTAGTTTATCTTGATGTACTAAAATAATTGAAAGTAAAAATGACATAAAATTAATGAAAAACTATAGAGACATATATCTCACCTTTTTGAGTTTCTTGGTCTTTGCTTCCACTTCTTGTTGCAGTGAGGAGAAGGTTTCTCTGAGTTCTAGTGTCTCCTCATCCTGAGCCAACATTTGCTGCTGTATTTCTCTCTCTCTGCGTGTCTGCAGACACACACAGATGCACACACTCAGTTATGTGTTGTACACAAGCACATATGGATGCTGAAGGTGGAGTGTGTTGTTTTTTGTGTGACTAGTAATTGCAAACATTAAAACAGTGTGTGTTACCTGTTCTGCAATCTCGTGTCTTTTCTGTTCAAGCATCTTCTGTTGCTCATTAGTGTGATCAATAATGTTCTTCCCACCAACCAGCAGCTTGCTCTCCATCGCCTGGCAACCACAAGAAACCATCAACATCAGCAGCGGATCACATGTGGAGGTCACACTCATTAGGATATATCAAATCACTTCAGCTGCTTTTATATAAAGCTAATTATAATGACTACAGACTTTTTTTTTCCTTTTTATATACTCTACTGTTCAAACGTTTTAGTTTTTTTTAAAAATATTTCTTTTTAACTTTTTTCAACATTACTAATATTGATACCAAAACAGTTCAAATATAATAAATGCAATTCACAAAAAAAGAAAAAAGTCCAAAACCCTTCAGCAGATACTAAGTACCCAAACAGAAGTAATTAATATTTTTAGTTTTTTTTTTTTCCGTTTTAGTTTTAGTCATTCTGTTATGCGTTTTATTTTTATTTTTTAATTTAAAAAAATATTTCTATTTAGCTACATTTTTTTTTAGTAATTTTGGTACCAAACCACTTAAAATATAGTACAATTTAATTCAGAAAAAAATGAATGAAAATGAAATAAAATAGTGCTAAAACCTTTAGACACTCAGGTCTCAAATGGAAGTTATTAATATTTTGAATCAGCTTGTTAAATTTTTTTTAATCATTTTAAGTTTTAGTCATTCTATTATGTGCTTTTGTATTTTTTTCTTTTGCTTTTTGGTGCCAGAACAGTTATAATACATGTAATTTACAAATATATATTAAAAAACTCAAGAAAATGTAATGTATTTTTTTAATATTTTTTTGTCAGTTATACATTTATATATTATATAAATTAAAATAAATGTAATTCACAAATTTTCATTTTTTTAATTATTAAATTTTCATTTTTATGTCCTTTTGCCATTTTTTTTAGTTATTGTTTTTTAAAAAATATATTTAACTTTTCTATATACAACAATTAATAAATATAATTAAAATACTCATTTATTTGAAGAACAAACTCTTTCTGACCCCAAATTAAACAGTAGTATTATATAATATCTAAAAATATGTTTAAGTGCAGTGGAACTTTGAACCAATGAGATTTGATTGTGGGCGGGGCTTTCCGGTGTGATACTGCACAAATAGAAACCTGCTGAATATTGTTGCATCACAAACGACTGCTGTCAGTCAAATGGCCTGAAATCACCAGCTCTCTTTGAAAACGGACGACTTGTGGTTTCCTTCTCGCTACAAATGGCTGTGAGTGTGAACGAGCTTTTGGAAGGCATGATGGAAATCAGCTCTGTGAATCTCCTCCCCCACTCGACACAGAGCTCTCTTTGTGGACGGCAGCAGCTCGCGGCTTTAGCAACACACAAAGATTATTGTCAAAGAGCCACAACAGAAACAAGAACAAAGCCTGAGCCCAGAACTACAGCTGACCCGCACGGCCCGTCAGACCGGCTCATAACATCCAAAACACCCTGTCAGGACCCATCAGACTCCACAGCACACGTCCCTCTGATTTACACACACAGTCCATCTCTCTCCTGTGATCATGGGACTGGAACGGGGAGGGAAAGGGAGGAGAGATAACGCAGAGACATGGAAAGATAGACAGAATGGGCTTTTTGTCCCATGGGATGAAACCAAAACCTTCTCGGGTTAATGTACAGCCAAGCAGAGGGGCGGAGACAATTACAAACCTTATCAGCATGGTCATGAATATTAATTAGGTGACGTAACTGGTCTTAAAGCAGTTTTACTTACACTAGTGCAATTTTTACCTTGCAGTGTGACCAACAGAAACAATTAAAATAGAAAAAACCCAAGCAATTACACTATAATATATATAATACACACATATATTATAATCTTATCATCATGGTTATGAATATTAATTAGGTGTAACATTTGGCCCAATGCACCTAACTGGTCCTGAAGCAGTTTTACATGGCCTACTACAATTTTTTTCTTTCCAACAAAAAAATAAAAATAAATGAATTATATTATATAATAAAATGTAATAAAATGTTAGTAATTCATATTTTGAATGAGCTTTTTTAATATTTTATTTATCATTTTAATTTTAGACTTTTTGTTATTTGTGTTTTGTCTTTTTTTTTCTAAACATTTCTAATTAACTTTTAGTTTTAGTAATGTCAGTACAATTAAATGATAATACATTTAATTCACAAAAAATAAAAAAATTTAAGAAATGTGGTGCTAAATAAAACAGAATGATGCTAAACCCTGTAGACACTCAGGCGGGAGTAATTCATATTTTGAATTAGCTTTTTATATATTTTTGTTTTATTTTTTTAGTTTTTTTATATTTTTATTTTTTTAAATATTTTTTTAAGTTTTGCTCATTTTATGTGCTTTTATCATTTTTTTTTATTTTATTTTAAATATTTCTATTTAACTTTGATTTACTTTTTAGTTTCTATTTTGATAATGTTAGAACCACAACAATTAAAATATAATACATTTAATTCACAAAAAAAAAAAAAAAAATCAATAAAATGGTGCAAAACCCTTTACACACCCAGGTCTTAAAAAGAAGTCTTTAATATTTTGCATTTGCTTTTTTATATTTTTAGTTTTCATTTTAGATTTTAGTCTTAATCATTTTTTAGTTTATTTCTTCTTCTTCTTCTTCTTCTTCTTCTTCTTCTTATTTATCTCTATTTAACTTGAATTTATTTTTGTTAGTATCAAAGTAGTAATGTTAGTACATAAACAATTTATATAAAATTATAAAATAAGTATAAAATATAAAAATATATTTAAAAAATATATATAAATGTTAAATGTAAATAAAAGAGTGCTAAACCCATTACACCCTCATGTCTTGAGGCTTGAGTAATATTTTGACTTGTATACTGTTACAGTAGTGATGGAAAAAAGATACTGAATAGAGAGAGAAACAGAGAGATGGTTTAAAATAGACGCGGGCCTCCGGGGAAGTGTCAGCAGGATGCTCCGTCATCACACACACACACACACACACACACACACACACACTCAGCAGTGAAGATGCTCTCGTTTAACAGAGACCTTTCCATCCAGACCCCCCACACTCCCGTCACCATGGCAACAGAGCTCAGGACCAGTCTGGCTCATTATCTATTCACACTGCTGAGGAATTCATTGGCCAGAAGCGCTGAACGGAAGCTCCACCCACCGGCACATAGACGCTGACACATCAATACTTCAGCAAAGCATGCTGGGAGAAGGCCAATGACTGAGTTTACTGTCAGTACGCACAGGCTATGTTTGGAAATGAATACTAGCATTCATTATATAACAATATAGTGTGAAACAATTATGTTGAATGTTTAATTCAGCAAGTGGCGTTCAGTTGTTTTGCATTTTTAATCCACCATCTGGGGATTCCATGCATACAAAAATACATATAAATCAGTGTTATTTCAGTATTACTTATATAATGTTGTAGTATTTATTATTATTTTGAATTAGGCTTTATTTTTATATTTTCAGTTTTCATTTTAATATTTCAATATCCCTTTTAGTAATCTTATGTGCTTTTGTCATTTTTTTTTTTTTTAAATATTTCTGTTTATTTGAGTAATTTTAGTATTCTTCAAAGTACCTATAAATTGCATTATACAAATATGCAATATTAATTGATCAGTATTTATATAACGTTATAGCATTTATTAATATTTTGAATGAGTTTTTAGTTTTATATTTTCAGTTTTCTTTTTAACATTAGTTTTAATATAAGTTCTAGCAATTTTGTTACGTGTTTATGTCATTTTTATTAGTTTATATTTATTATATTTTATTTTTATTTCCACTTTTTAGTTTGAGTAATTTTAGTACTTTAGATCATTTATTTCAGTTAGCTGCCAAAGCAACAGTTTAGCTTAAGTTTTCCATCCAGTATTTATATTAAACTTCATTTCAGGTTTATCTGACTAATGAAAATGATTTTTAATAGTTTTGTTAACAATAGCAACACTTACATTCTACGTGATTGGCAGTATAAAAACAGTATGATTATACTAGTATTATACAGTATTATACTCCAAACACAGTCACACACACACAAACAAATCCAAAAGACACTATATAATTATGTCTCTTCCTGTCTGTCTGTCTGTCTCGCCCCCATGCCCTTTCTTTAAATGACACTATAATTAAACTAGAAGAGAGTTGTGTAAACAGACATTAAAGGCTAAACGTGTGTGTGAAGTGGTTTAGTCTGTTCCACAGGTAAAACAGGCTCATGAGCGCCGGGGATTCACAATTAAACATTCAATTCACTGCAGCAGCACAACGAATCTGGGGCAAAAACTGAGTCACGAGCTAAGTTTGGAACGACACCATACTACTCATACTATGTGTGCAGGACATACACTGTCCATAAGCAAATATACATAGCATACAGAATAGTATGTGATTGTGAACACATCTGTTGTGGTTGTAATCAGACGAGCAGTGATATATTTCCTGTGTTGCTGTTATTGTTTGAGATCGAGTGATGTGATTGGCTCACAGCAGGGAACAGGATGAGGTTGTGATGAATCATCACCTGTCAGGAAATGACCCACCAATAATTAGAGTTATTTATAAATCTGAAGCCCCTCTCTCATCCTGCATCTGGCCAGAACCTCAGCAAACGCCTCTCATATGAGAATGAAGAGCCACTTCCAGCAGCCTGCTTTGCTGTCACAGACACGTCAAGACATGATGTCATGCCTTACCAGATCACATGACTATTACAGAGAACACACAGGCTTATTTTAGAATTAATGTACTATTATAGTTTTGAATGATTTTTTTCTTTCATTTTAAAGGTTTAGTAATTTTGTTGTTTTTGTCATTTTTATATTTTTTAATGTTTATACAGCTTTTTGTATTTTTTTTAGTCAATCATATTTTTATATTTTCTATTTAAATTTAAATTTTAGTTAAAGTTTTAGTAATTTATTTGTTGATGTCATTTTTATAGTTTTTGTTTTTTAAAATGGCTATACAGCTTTTTATTTTTTATTTTTATTAAGTTTTATCATTTTTATTATTATTTCTATTGATTTTTAAAAATTATTTTTATTATCATTATATAATTTTTATTTATATTTTTGTTATCATATTTTATATTTTCTGTTTTAATTTGAATTGTTTTTAATTTTTTAATTTTAATTACATTTTTGTCATTTTGTTGTGGGTTTGTCTGTTTCTTATCTGTCTATATAGCTTTAATTAAGTTTTAGTTTATTCAGTTTTAGTTATTTTAGTACTTAAATTAAACTAAATGAAAATATAAAATGTTGCCTTGGAAACCAGATGAAATGAATAAGTTATGGTTATTTAAAAAATACAATATAAATTAGTTTTATTAGAATAGTTTAAAATATTTTATGCATTATAGTTTAAAAATAGTGTATATATATATATTATTATTATTATTTTTTTTATGAATTTAGTTTTAATGATAATAACCCTGACACACAGACACTGATGATAGGAATCAGACCCTTACTAGTGTTATGTTAACTGTAATCAATGCTTTTACTCCAGACAGTGTAAAGAATCTCTGCCTGCCTACTGTCTTTTGATTGGCTTAATGATGACCGAGAAACAACGAGAGCACGTGACTGGCTGACCACAGCAGGATGTCGTCCACCATCAGCCGTCTGTGATTGAGTCTATTAGCTCTCGCACACACAGCTGAAGGTCTGTACCCCATTATTAAATACACTTCTCTATAACCTGACAGCATCAATGGGAATAAAAAAGCAAACTGTTCTGAATAAAGCAGCTACTGTCTTGTTTAGATATGAAAGGATTACGCATAGTATTGTCATCCTCAGAAGATCAACAGTCGCTTGTGTTGAACGGTGCAGTGGAGGAATTGGCTCTGTCGTCATGGTTACGCTGTG
This sequence comes from Tor tambroides, assembly GCA_021397915.2. Classification (NCBI taxonomy): domain Eukaryota; kingdom Metazoa; phylum Chordata; class Actinopteri; order Cypriniformes; family Cyprinidae; genus Tor; species Tor tambroides. The sequence continues at coordinate 61,527 of JAFVLL020024113.1, read as the reverse complement.
ATGTGACAGCAGAGATCAAACACATGGAAACTCACATGAATCCTGAGCTCTGCTCTGACACAACACACAGAGCGTTTGTCGACCTCTTTTGATTCGCAGTCGTTTGATCGATAAGCAGCACAACTCTGACTTGGACAGACGCGTCTGCTGGCCTGATTCTAAACGCTGGCAATGGAAGATGGAATAACTAAAACACAATGGACCTTACAAAAGCGACATTTCAAATAGCCCACATTTCCACTGCATGAAATCTTCATTATTGTCTTTTCCATACTGCATATTTTCTACCATTTTGTGTTTTGTGCATTTTAAGTTTTTTTTTTTTTTTTGATTGTACTGTTTTTCCATATTTCTGTGCAAATATCGTTTTATCTATCTATCTATCTATCTTTGTTCTATCATTCTATCTCTCTGTCCATTATCTATCTATCTATCTATCTATCTATCTATCTATCATTCTGTCGTTCTATCATTCTGTCTCTCTATCCATTATCTATCTATCTATCGTTCTATCGTTCTATCATTCTGTTTCTCTATCCATTATCTATCTATCTATCTATCTATCTATCTGTCTATCTATTGTTCTATCATTCTATCTCTCTGTCCATTATCTATCTATCTATCTATCGTTCTATCATTCTATCATTCTGTCTCTCTATCCATTATCTATCCATCCATCTATCTATCTACCTACCTACCTATCCATATATCTCAGTCTGTTTATCTATCCATCTATTTATCTGTCTGTTTTTAATTGAAATATTTATTATTTATATCATTTATATTTATGAAAAACTGTATATAAAGAACTTTTTCATAGTTCTTTCAGTCGTTTAAAGTTTCAAATTTCATTCAATTTAAATTCATTCTACACACACACATCAATGGAACCCAAAACAACCATAAACACAACACACACAATCTTACTCACCTTAAACTTGGCTGTGAGGAGTTCTGTGGCCTCCTGCTCCTTCTTCAGATGCTTCATCATCCTCTCTTTCTCCTCCAGGAGTCTCTGTTTCTCCTCCGCCACCAGAGAATGATCGTCTCTGATGGCCTCCTTCTCTCTCTGCAGCTTCTCCTGCTGCTCCTTCATGTACTCCTGCGCCTCCTTCTCCACGCTTTCCTCCTCTTCCTCCTCCTCCTCACCTTCAACATCATCCTCTTCTCCCTCTTCAACCTCGCCACCATCTCCGATCTTCCTCAGTCTCCTGCTCCTCCTCTTCCTCTTGGTGAGCATTCCACGTTTATCCAGCTGCGCTTTCAGCCGGGCGATCTCCTCCTGGAACTCCCTCAGGAGGGCGTCTTTGGGGTCTTCGTTGACGCGAGGCTTGTTCTTGATGTTCTTGGCGCGGTTGGCGTAACGTAAGGTGGTCAGGGTCTCCTCGTAATTGTAGGAGGCCGGTCCCAACGTGGCCACCATGATGGTCTTGGCGTTCCCACCCAATGAGTCCTGCAGCAACCGCGTGAGTTTAGAGTCACGGTAGGGAACGTGAGAACTTCGCCCATCCACCAACGCAGAGATTACGTTTCCTAGAGCGGAGAGGGACAGGTTGATCTTGGTGGCCTCCTTCAGACGTTCACCTTGGACGCCAGTCTTGGTTTGTCGCTCGCTGCCCGCCAGATCCACCAAGTTGAGTTTGCCAACGCGAATATGGTTCTGTCCATCCGGCCCAAGCTGGCTGCACTCCACCGTGATGATAAAGATAGCATGAGACCTCGAGCTGTGCTCGTTCATGTTGGTAAAACCCACCGATCTGGTCTGGTTCCCCACGTTCATCACGTGCTCGATCTCCTTCACGTTCTTGGTGACGAAGGAGGACAGATCTTTGATGTAGACCCCTGAGTCAGCGCTCTCCTTCAGCTCCAGCTTCTTGCTGTGGTCTTTGGTGAGCAGGTCTCGGATCTCCTCCTGGTAGATCTCCAAATAAGAGGCCCGGACCAGATACTGCTGGTTCTGAGAGCGCGAGATGTGCGTAAAGATGTGCTCAAACGAGTTTGGGATAATGCCGCGGCGCTCGGCGTCAAGCCACTGGCCTTGCATGGTGTACGTCTTCCCGGTTCCTGTTTGTCCGTACGCGAAGATGGTGCCGTTGAAGCCGCGCAGAACCGAGTCGATGAGCGGTCGCACCGTCTCGTCGTACAAGTCGCTCTGTTTGGAACACGCGTCGTAAACCGCGTCGAACGTGAAGGTCTTGAGCAGCTCTCCCAGACCCGCCTTGGTGTTCCGCAGGGCCACCTGGCCCAGTTTCACATCCATCTGCACGATATTTTCATACCCCATCGATTCCTCCTTACGGTTGAGCGGACGACACCGAACCACCACCTTCACCGCCTCGCCGTTTTTTGCTTTCATGGACATGTTGAACCCGTCTACGAGATGAATGGATCACGAATGAGCGCAGTATTCCCGTTAAAGCAGATGGATGATGGAAGATGTCAGCATCAGCATCACCCGGTTACCGAGCGCATAATGTCAGTCCCGGTGCAAATCTCTGCGGTCTGCACGAATGAATAAAAGATAAAGGCGTTTCCGTCATGAACACGTATGGATGAAATCATAAGCTCAAAATATCTCACCGATTTCCACCGAAATACAAACGCGTCTGACAGAGAATCACACACATCAGCTGCGCTTCACTGCAGCCCTGCCCAAACACACACACACTCACGTCAGGGTTGCCAGGTCTCGCAAGAGAAACAAGCATACTGAATTTTTAAGCAATTATGGCTCTGCTATATTACAGAAATTTCATACCTCAATTTTTAACCTTAAGATTTGAAAAAAAAAAGTCTATTTGCTAAGAGAAATTACCATGTTTCTGAACTACAGATTCTGTTCCATTTCTATTAATAGACTACTTTAATAAATGCAGTTCTTTAAGAATTTTCTCAGCATTCTGATTACAAATGATAAAATTATTTTAAATTAGAGAAATAAATGTAATACAATGTGTGTTTACACAGACTTAAAGGCGATCCAGCAGGCTAATTGCCACTAAATAGGCCTACCTATATATAGGCTATTTAATAAACAGGCCCACTGAACAAATAAAAATGTGTTAAAATTTAATTCATTCAAGTTTAGAAAAAAAAATGATGCCGTGCGTTATAATAGTTTCTGTATCTTATGCATACATACATAATCATCCTTAAATAATTTTTATTATTTTTAATTTATATTATTTTTTATTAACTAGAAAAAAAAGTTGATAGACCTATGTCCAGAAAATAGCAACTACTCATATTTATAAACCGCTTTATGAAACTCAAGGGCAAAATCGTTTAAAAAAAGGGCGTAAATGGCAACACTATAACACACACACACACACACACACACACACACACACACACACACACACACACACGCAGTCTCCTGCATCAGTGCGATCATTGCGGAAGACCCCAGAGGTGTTTGGGATTTGGAGTTAAATGGTTTAATGCTGATTCAATTAGATTAAATATGGATCAGATCAGATCAGTGCTTGATAAAATGCAAATTAATGCAATACATAGGCTACAAAAAAGATGTAGGCTAAAAAATGTAAATAAATAAATAAATAATAATAATCAAAAATCAAAAAGCCTATAATTACCATATGTTTTTTACAATGCAATTTACTTTTTAAATTTTATTGTTCATCATTCGTTCATTCAGTTCATTGTTCATATATTCATAACTCGCACTAAGGCTATTTAAATTTTTTGTATCTGCATTTTTACCCATCATATCTGCTTACTTAAGCCAAAAATGTGCAAACACTGATGAAAAAGGAGAAAGCCCAAAGATCCAGCCAAATATTCAAGACTGAACACTATTAGCCTATAGTGTAATAGCCCTGCTGTACATTTTTTGCTGTGAAGATAAAATGATATTAAAACTGACTTTGAATAGCCTACAGTAGTGGATATAGTCTTATTAGAAACATACTTTTTCTTTAATATGCAAATTATATATCATGTGTGTTGCAGGCTAATTAAAATCAGATTCCACTTTTTATGCTTTGGGTTGGTTAAGTGTACATCAATCGCGCCATCTAGTGGATTTGTAATATATATAATTTCATTTTTGGCCACTAGAGGCTCTACATAATGCTCCTATCTTTTTCAAATTAATTTGTGCTATTCTAAATTATTCATCAGAAGTCTCATCCCTGGCTATATATATTCCCTTTCAGGACCCATACAGAGGATGCTTAGACCACTAATATTAGCCTTAGTGAGCTTGACACTAGAATGTAACCAGACTAGCTCTTGGGTTTCAAGCAAGGGAAGAAGGGTTTGTGCATGTAGGCTAATCTATCAGAGGGAAGAAAAAGCACTTAGTGAAACATCTCGGATGAAATCAATCCACCCTGAAATGAACAAATAGCTGATAGTGAGGCCTGTAATGATGGCTGTCAGCTATATGCTTCCTCTCACGATGAGACACTTAGCAGTAACAGTAAAAAGTCTTGAAATTTGATGTTCAACATTTTTAGCCTTAAAACGTTTAGACAATAACATTGTATTCTATCAATGTATGGCATAACTGCAGTGTTTGTAGGCTACTCTTTACAACAATAGGGAACAATTGTGAAAACATTGTGAAAAGAGCTTATACAAACGAATTAATTAGAAAAATGATCCGCAAATATTATATATTATAAATACATTATACATACATAATATTTTGCAAGGCGGAAGTAAGCTATTTGTAAATGTGCGAGACTTCCGTTTCATTAGCCGCTACAGGTAGCTAAATAGAAGCATGACAAAGTGCAGTTAACAGTAAAACTATTTGCGCTACAAACCAGCGTGTTTATTATTACAATAATACTTTAAAGTGATGTGATAACAAATAGGCTACCAGTCTGCAATATCAAGCAATATAACGGACTATGTTTGGACAGGTAAAATAACTAGAAGCAAATGACACCGGAAGTCTCGCTCATTCAAGTTAAACATGGCCGCGCCCGCTGTTATCTTAAAAATTAGGTGGATAATATTAATATTATAAAATTATTTGCATGATAAATATACTGTAAATGGCAGTTTATGTTAAGTTAAATAAATAAATTAATTGACATGTCAAAGACACGTTAAATAATTGATTCTGTTAAATTTTTATTAACTTTTTCTATGCACAAAGAAAGAGATTTTGAATGCTGTGACTCAAACACTGAATGACATCCGGTGGATTTAACAGAACCAGATGTTTAACTCCACTGTGACTCACATAGCAGCAGATTCACTTACAACACTCAGCTACGCCTCTACTGACACACACACACACACTGTGTGTGTGTGTGTGTGTGTGTGTGTGTGTGTGTGTGTGTAACTAGTTTGTCGGACAGCTTAAAACCCAGTCAAAAGATATGAAGAACCCTGAGAATGAGAAACTGGAAGAACTATATTTTTTTCCCTCACACTTGGCTTTTAGTGAGAAGAATGATCACACAATGAAATAGAAACAGAAACATTCGAACAGAAAGAAAGAAATTCCTCTAATATTCCAGATTCATGTGGCGTTGAGCAGCAAGGTTTGGAAACAGGAAATGGAGCTCCAGGAGTGACTCACTGACAGACATAAAGGAATAAAACCTCCAGCAGCTCTGAGCCATGCTTGTCTGAGTCACAGCAGGTTTCTGCATGTTTACAGCTCCATTAGGGAAAATGTTGCCCAATGACTTACAAACAATTGCCGAATTCTTCAAACCTCACAGGACATGAGTGCAGAACTCATTCCAGCAAGAAAATGAGATTATTCTTACAGTTTGTGGTCTGCAGATAGTTTGGAAATGGGGCATTTTGATTTATTCTCTTCATTTGGGATACTGGTAATATCATACTTTTCTCTCTTTATTGACATTAATAGTTCCACAGTATCTTTACCATCTATGTAAAATTTCCGACTTTCCAAACTTTCCACAAAAAGTTCATTTATGGGGAAAAAGGTTTTTTTTTCAGATTATAAAAATGTTCTTCACACTAAGAAAAAAAATGGTTCTTTCTCATCACAAATCTATTGGATGTCTGCAAAATGTTGTGACTTGTACGAGCCATACTTGTTTAATGTGGTCAACTCAAATGTTTGTTTTATAGGCTACAAATTTCATATAATTTCTATCTCTTTTTTTGTTTACACTGTCAGTTTTGTCTATATGCTTTTGTTTCACACTGAGCCTTTTAGATACAGATTTCAATGGTAGTTAAAGTTTACTGGTGTGAAAAAAACGAATTGTTCTGAACCTATTGCTTTGGCTTAAATGTGCAAAGAACATGGTAATATAAGGATATTTCTGTAAGTGCATGATAATGCCATTTGGATGTGTACCATAGCAGTACCATGGTATTGCTATGTTAAAAATACCACAATACCACATTTTGGCATTGTCAGCGGATAACTGTCGCACTGTCATATGTGACCCTGAACCACCAAACCAGTCATAAGTAACATATATTTGTAGTAATAGCCAACAATACATTGTATGGGTCAAATGATCTATTTTTCTTTTATGCCAAAAATCATTAGGATATTAAGTAAAGATCATGTTCCATGAAGATATTTTGTAAATTTCTTACCACAAATATATCAAAACTTAAATTTTTATTACTAATATGCATTGCTAAGAACTTCATTTGCACAACTTTAAAGGCTATTTTCTCAATAGTTAGATTTTTTTGCACTCTCAGATTCCAGATTTTCAAATAGTTGTATCTCAGCCAAATACTGCCATTTCCTAACAAACCATACATCCATGGAAATGATAATGTATAAATCTCAATTTCAAAAAATTGACCCTTGTGACTGGTTTTGTGCTCTGGGGTCACATATGGAAATGATGTAAAAGTGCCACGCCCGGACTGACATCACTGGGTTTGACTTAACATCTGTATTCGTCACGGTGACCCAATCACACCCAGCAGCGCTGCTTGGGGCTGACGGAAACCGACTGTAGGGCCACGAAGTGTCGTTAGGGGCCAGGCTCTGGGCTGCGCCAGCTGCATTCACACTCCCCAAAAGAGCTACGTCAATAATGCCCTCATGTCTCCAGACGGTAGGCTCTCCGTCCAATCAGCGTTCGAGATGGATTTGAAAAACGGCACGTTCGACCAATCACAAAGCCAGGCGCTGACGTAGGGGCGGGAAGAGAGGCGTGGCTCTGAAATCTTGGGTGTCGCCGTGGTGGCTCCATTCGAAGGCGACGGCGGTTGGTCGGTCGTCTCTGTGTTTGTCCTCCTCTAAACTCCACAAACGGACCCGGTACAGACTGTCGGTTCGGATCCAGCTGTCAAACGAGATCTGTGTGGTTCGGCATCGCTGGGATGAAGCGGAATATCTTTAATTTGAATCAGATCGCTGGTGTAGTTTGAAGAAAGAGAGTCGGGCGGAGGAGCCATTTTGTCCCGACAGTGTGAGAGAAAGAAAGACAGAGACATTAAAAACACCAGACACCACACTTTCAGAGGAAACGCACATCTTAAACATCTCCTTTGGAGTTTAAAAAAGAGTCAACAGAGGAAATCAAAGCAATTCAGCTGTGAGGAGACTGTCCGGTGTGTGTTTTTGGATAACACGCACACACACGCGCACACACGCTTTCCCTTTAACACACACTCAGTCTCTACCGGTTTCTCATCAGTGTGTGTTTATAAGAGCTCAGATGGCGAAGAAGACCTATGATCTGCTCTTTAAACTGCTCTTGATTGGTGATTCTGGAGTGGGAAAGACCTGCGTGTTGTTCCGATTTTCAGATGACGCCTTCAACACCACCTTCATCTCCACTATAGGTGAGTATCACACCCGAATCCACCCGGTCCGAGGGTTTTATTCACTGTTTTATGTCAGAAATGCTATTAAATGTGTGAGTATGTGCTGACTAGGCCTTGATTCTGGGCTTTAGCATGCTAACCGGCTAATGTTAACTGATTCATATCAGCTGAGTGAATCGCCTGAGATCAGTTGATTCAGAGTCATATTCTAGAGTTCCGAAGGTTGTTTTGGTTGTCTAATAAACGTCGTTCTGTTCATCTGTAACGTATATTTGGATTAATGTTATTGTTAGTTGTTGACGTTATTCGGCTAAAGTTTGCGTTAACATGCGGGTTGACTGACAAATAATAATTTGGCGCCGGAGGAGTCAAAGTAATGGCTTGACAGTGTTTTATATGTAATTTCTAATTAGTCTAGATGAGATAATCGATACATTGTGTATGGTTCAGATTAAACGTTAAAGGTTCAAGCGGCCTGTTACATGGAGTCACGTTAACCCCAAAATCCAGCGCTCTGAGGATTAAACCGGTTAACATATTAAAACAATGCATCGTTACTGTGTCCCTAGTGAGTTTGACTAACGAGTTTGTTAAAATCATCGATCATAAGTTATTTTTTAAAAAGCATAAACAATTCATTAGTGTGGCGTCATCGGCTGCGCTACTGCGCATGCGCGAGTCGGCTCGTGCCAATAGAGCAGTTGCCTAACTGTGTTCTGTATGCTAAACCTGTCATTTCACTACCTCCTGGTGCTTTCTGCATGATATCATGGGAAGGCACATCTGAAATGGAATTTTCATGGTTGGTAGTTTGTGTTTGACTGTAGATTTTGGGTTATGGCCAGGTGTGAGTGTTGCAAACAATCTCTCCACCCTTCCATAAAAAAAAGCACTTTGGAGCTGCCATTGTACCAGTGGATTAAGTGCTATATTATTATGCCAGGGTTTTTTCCAAGGTACTTTTTGAGTGGACGGTGGTGTCCAGAATCCATAGTAATACCATGGTACGGAAATGAGCATCATAAATAAACCACATTATATTGGGAAGTAATGAATCTGAATGTTAAGTTCATTGTCGCTTTATTTAGTTACCTGTTTATTTAACCCAGATCCATCATCTGTCACCTGACAAACATCACTAAGCATGTAAATGCAAGATAGAAGGCTTGTTCAGATTGATGCAGATGTTTGAACACCATTGTTGCAATATAATACGCACTTCCTATCCTCACTCTTTCTTTGTGTTCTGATGCCTGGAAGGTAAATTCAGTGGGTTAAAATGAGAAGCATGCCGTACCTGTTAGATCACAGGAACCGCATGAACGTGTTCACTGAGAACGGCGTGGGTAGATGTCATTTAGCAGATGCTCTTGAACTCGGTTTACGTACGGCAGGGTCATTTCTCTGGGGGTAACAGGAGATCTCAGCGCCACGCCGGTTCATGGGGCAAATTTAGACACAGCCGGCCCTGTCCGTTTATTTTAAAGAACTGATCCTAAATGCTCTTTCGTTGGTATTTTGTCTGATTTTTAAGAAGAAATGTCGTGCATTTGTAGACCTTTGGTTGTTGAACGTGTATTCAAGTTTACGTTAAATAAATTAAGTTAGTAGCTATTATTATTGTACATTAAGTATCCTGTATTGTTATTAAATATTTTTAAAATTTATTTTCTTTATATTCTACTTTTCTGTATTATGTTGACTTTTGTTTTTGATCATTTTTGTTAATAGTTCTTGTTTATACAAGTATGTTAGCCTGTAACTAATGTTAGAACAGATTCATGTGATGCATGTTCAGGATTGTTCCTAAAAAGAAAAGTAGAAAAAAGAAAAAGAAAAGAAATCAAAATTGACCCAGTTTACTTTTCATAACACACGTTCCTGGTTCTTCCTGGTTATTGTGAATGATTCATCACCGCATGTTATTCCAAAGAAAAAGCCTTTCATTTTATATATAGTTCATAACTTGTGCTGCCTCTAGAATTGACTGCTGACATCACATTCACATTCATTGAGTATGAGTTAAAGGGGTCATATGATGCGATTTCATGTTTTCCTTTGTCTTTTGAGTGTTACAAGCTGTTTGTGCATATATAAGATCTGTAAAGTTGCAAAGATTAAAGTCTCAAAACCAAAGAAATATTCTTTATAAAAGTTAAGACTCTGCCACGCCCCCCTAAAACGGCTCATTCAAACACGCCCCCACATGTCTACGTCACGATGTGGGAAGATTTGCATAACACCGCCCAAACGTATACGCAATGAAAGAAGGCGTAACTTTTATTCTTGCTGCAGTGTTGTTGCTGCCGCCACCATGCCATGGAGACGCTGTGTGTAATGAGTACACAATTAAAAATCAGTGGTTAAGTTATATTTACAACACTGTTCCAGAACAGTACAACGCAAATATTCGAGTGTGTGCAACACATTTTACAGAGGACTGTTTCCTGGTCCTGGGAGAGATTAGCCTACAGTGTGAACACTATGAATGGCTGTGATGTGAACACTATAAAGTGGGTCAATTCCAACGTCGCAAGGACAGTCTGGTTCTTCTGACTCATAGCCTGTAAGTATGTTTCGATATTTAAAGAATTTGCTACTGACTATTAAAACGTGAGTTTTGAGCAGTGTAGAGTAGTGCTTGTTTGGCGTTTCTACAAACACAAATGCCAGACATGGTGTTATTTTTGTGCAGCGCAATGCGTAAAAAGACCGTATGAGTCATTATAATCAGTAATTATGTCCTCACTGAATGCAACAAATGCCTCGTTTATAATGGGTTTTATTGTTTTAGTCTCGTCGCGCCGGGACACGGCATCACAACATGGTAAGGGGCGTAACATTTCTATCACACACTTGAGGTATTCGGCCAATCACAACGCACTGGATAGCAGGCCAATCAGAGCACGCCTCGCTTCTCAGAACGATGAGCTTTGTAAAAACCGACGCGTTTCAGAAAGGCGGAGCATAGAGAAGCAACAATAATGTACAGTATGTGGAAAATAATGTGTATTTTGAACCTCAAACCGTGTAAACACATTGCATTACACCAAATACACAAAATAATCGCAACATCATATGACCCCTTTAAGAAGAAGTGGTTTAATCTGTGAAATAATAGGCTTGTTTTTAATGGCATTTGTAAGTTGAATAAAGTTGCCGTCATTTATTATGTTTCAGACTGATAAAACCTGGAAATGATCATGATTAGGAATGAAAACAAATATTGACCTGGTTTCTGGACAGGCAAGGGTGTGTGTGACCTTTACGACTTGTTTTTATCTCTGTGCTGTGAGTCACATGACCACTCATAGTGTGTCAGGTGACCACATCACACCTGTGGCTTCCTGTTGTGATCAGGTGGCAGTTGTGAACTATGTCAGCATGAGGGTTGATGTTCTGAACTGTCAGGAAATGGTGGTTTAAGTCATCAGATGAGTGAAAATTTGGATTTACACCCACTCCTCTTCTAATCCAGTTCTTCTTTTCTTTCAGCTTTAGTG
>JAFVLL020024113.1:0-50169 GCA_021397915.2 Tor tambroides | reverse complement strand
CAACTGCCATTTCTCATGGTTGCCAGGGTGTTGTGGGAGTCTCTTACCAGTCCAAGAGTCTCTGCAAACATCACTAATAAAGTTGTGCAGCAGGACAAACACGGTATCTAACCGGTGATCAGTTCAGGACATTTTCCAGTGTGAGTTTCTGTCTGAATGCTTTTACTGTGCCGTTGGGCCATTAAACTCTCAGCAGTTTCACAGATGAACCTTTCCATTCTGCCCGTCCTGTCCGTGTTTGTCTGTGCTAGTCTCAACAACACGCTGGTGCTGAGAGATCTCTCTACCCTTCATCATCTACATCAACTGTGACGCTATGACGCTACTTTTAACTGCAAGAGAAAATAGCCTAAGATGCTGACATGGCGTTAAATAAAAATATACTACTACTACTTCAACTGCAAGAGTGTCTACAAAACCTCATGTTTTGTGGTAAATTTTTGCTTTTAAAATGGAGAATACAATAAAAATGCCCAGTCAGTACTGTTTTTGCTATATGCAGTGTCGCGTTTTCTTAATGCTTTTGTGTCACAATGAACACTCAGGTTTGTTTCTCATTTGGAAAAGCTTCTCCCACGCTAGTAGCCTTGGAGGACAGTTTACCCAAGTCCAGATTTCTGTTGAGAAGGTTTTACAACAAATTAATATATGCCTACACATCCCACACTTTTATGAAGATTCAGCAGTGGAGCTATTGAGTGCAAAAAATAATTACTCATTTATTTAGTTTTGTCACTCAAGACTTGTTATCAACAGGCCTTGAAGTCAACAGTAAATGAAAATGACCCTCGTTCCCACTTAATAGATGTTCCTGGTCTTACGGTGTATGATTTATCATGTTATTTCAAACAAAGAAAAATGTTAGTCTTCATAATATTTTAACCCCCGGTTTCACAGACAAGGCTTAGACCAGACTAAAATGCATGTCTGGGCTGTTTTAACTGAAAGAAACTTGCATTGACTGATCTTAAAATGTCAGTGCCATTGTTTTGTCTCAAGATGCGCACCAGTAATATTTGTTCATAAAAGATACTTAAATGTCCTAATTGAACTATGACCTAATCCTAGCTTAACCTAAGCCCTGTCTGTGAATCCAGGCCTAAATGTAACAACTTGTTCCGCCTCTGAAACAACTTTCCTTTTTAGGCTGTGTGATAAATGAGGTTGTTGTAGGCTAACGTTGTACATAATGCAAGCTTTCTAACATGTTATCAGTAGTACAGCAATAATGGCAAATAACAATCTGCTTGAGCCTTTGGGATATGTGGAGAAGCTCTGGACCTTCTGACTTGACTTTCAGCATCCGCGTCCTGGTGAAAAAGCATCCTAAAAAGTGCCTCAGGAAGAGAGTACTATCACATTCGGATCTGACTCCATTCTAATATTAAAATCCTAAGTGGATCCAATCAATTTCCAATGAACAAAATTCCTGTCATGCAACATTTTTCTCATTGAATATTGTGTCTCTCAGAAGTAAAATAGGTTGTGAATTTTAAGTGTCTTTGTTCAACTTCTGTCTTTTGTGTCTTTTTAGGAATCGATTTTAAGATCAAAACAGTTGAATTGCAAGGAAAGAAGATAAAGCTACAGATATGGTAAGTACCGTTCCATTACGACCATGCTTTAAGTGTGTAAAACCAATTTGAATTAAATATAATTTATATAAAAATTAAATTATTTAAATAGTTCTTTCTGGGAGAAGAAAGCATCACTATGTAACTTTTAACATAACTGTTAAAAAAAGTAGTACTGTAGCATTACATAAAAGGTTACAAATCTGACAATGTCATTTTAACAAAGCAAACAAACAAACCAAAAAACAATTTAAATACCACCAATTCTTTGCTCAACTTGGTAATAAAGTTACATTAATCTGACATTTTTTGAACTATTGAAATCATTCAGTTATTGCAAGCTGTTGTGATATGCATATTGCAATTTGTGCTTCTGCGATATTTCGCTAGTTTCTATATATGTGACCCTGGACCACAAAACCAGTCTTAAGTGTCAATTTTTTGAAATTGAGATTTATACATCATCTGAAAGCTGAATAAATAAGCTTTCCATTGATGTGTGGTTTGTTAGGATAGGACAATATTTGGCTGAGATACAACTATTTGAATATCTCTAATCTGAGGGTGCAAAAAAATCTAAATATTGAGAAAATCGCCTTTAAAGCTGTTCAGATTAAGTTCTTAGCAATGCATATTACTAATCAAAAATTAAGTTTTAATATATTTGCGGTAAGAAATTTACAAAATATCTTCATGGAATATGATCTTTACCTAATATCCTAATGATTTTTGGCATAAAAGAAAAATCGATAATTTTGACCCGTACAATATATTTTTAGCTGTTGCTACAAATATACCCCAGCGACTTAAGACTGGTTTTGTGGTCCAGGGTCACATATTATGTAACATTTGTTTATATGCAGGATATAAAATTAACACCTGCCAAGCGTCAAATGCGTGTAAATGGCTTTAGTCAGAAAATAAGCCAAGTTAGCCTAAGAGTTACCATCCAAACGGCTCATGCTAATTGACAAAAGCTAGCATGCCATTCAGAGACTGATCTACTAGGATAATGTTGCTCCTCATAGTTTCATTTGGTGTTTTGTGGCCAGGAATGTGTTACCATCCTAGGCCCGTATTCTTAAAGATTCTAAGAATCCTCTCAGAGAGCTCCTAATTTAGCTTAAAAATTTCTAACTAGGAGTCTGTGGCTTTAAAGTTTATCTAGGATCATCTGAGAGCAACTCTGAGGGAGTGAAAAGACAAAAACTTTTATCTTAGTGAGGAGGCGGGGCTGACCCCGTTGTTAATACATGGCTGTCTTTGAAGACTGTGATTGGTTGGTTGTCCAAGGAAATAAAAGGAGCTTTGGTGAGCAGGGTCTATTATAAAGTAGGAGATCGCAGATCCAGACTTCAGAACAGCATTCCTTTTTACATTTTTATTTTACACTATTACTGATGGGGAAAAGACACAAACGTTTCGGCTCAGGAGTGCGCCTGAGGAAGGCTTTGAGCCAAAACGCTTGTGTCTTTTCCCATCAGCAATGAATGTAAAATAAACAAAAAGAAGACTGTTCTCTTTGAGCGCGGGATCATGATCTCCTATAATAAGTAACTTAACAGACTGACGCACCAAATAAAAGATACAGTGACGGAAGAGCGTAAACGGCGTTGCTTATTATCCTAAGCCTTCACTTTGGAAATTGTGTTTTAATTTTTCCTGTTTTAACATACTGCCCTCTCTCTCTCTCTCTCTCTCTGTCTCTGCACATGCCACACACACACATTATATTTCCTTTATTTTTTATTTACCATGCTGTCATACTTAACGTATTTCATAGGAAATAAACAGGCCACACAATAAGGTTCTGAAAGTGCTGTAACAGACCCAAATCATCGCTGCATAGTTGCATTTTTCCAGTTGCCAAATATGTTAATGTAGTTAATGAAGGGACATGTCCATTTCTGGCTATGGCATTTTTATGCTGGGTGTCGGAGATGCTGATGTCTCTAATAGGATCGGGTCACAACATCATCCCTGCACGACCAATGTGTATTGTCTTATTAACTTACTGTCATGCACAAAAATGACATTTCTTCTCCCTCTTCATGTTTCGTCCATTTTCTCCACTGCTAAAGAAACTCTTAAGCCTCTTAAAAGCCCTCGCCCGTGCTCCTCAACAATTTCGGACCTTAAGTACCTCTTTTAAGGGTTAAGATGCTTTCTGAATTACTTTTTTCTTTACTAGGATCTTTTCTTTAAATTTAAGAGGAAACACCCACATTTCTAAGAATTTTCTTAGAATTTTGTTACTAGGAGCAACTCTTAGCACTAAGATTTTTCATGCATACGGGCCCTGGAGTAATGACAGTAAAAGGAAAAAAAAAAATCTTGTTTTTGCCTGTATCACAGTGACACCGTTTTTTTTAAAGATAGTTTACTGCAAATATGAAAGAGAAAAGCACCCAAATAATTCTATTATTACTGGAGCAAAAATGTTTTTAATGAAATGACAGTTGCATGTAAGAAACAGTGACGTTGGTGTCTCCATTTTTAATCTGAATCCATCTGAATGAATGATGTTTTACAGGTTTGGTGGATTTTCATTGAATTGTGAATCAAATTTCAGTCTGTTTCTGATGCTTATTGCCCCTGCACCTTGTGTTCCCATTTTGGATATTTTCTGTGAAATTGCCTTGTAGAGTAATGAAACACAAGGACAGTAGATGATCATTTGTCCATCAGTATAGTTGATGGCAACAGTTGTTGAGATAGATATTGGTTGGTAACAATTGGTGGCTCTTAACAACTAGTCAGCGGTGGTCACCAGCTATTGCCAACCGAAGTTAATTTTGGATCTGTAATCCATTGGGTCCACGAGCGTTTGGGCTGCTGCAGTGTTTGATTGTGGTTGTCAATGTGTTTGTGCAGGGATACAGCGGGGCAGGAACGGTTTCACACCATCACTACCTCTTACTACAGAGGGGCCATGGGAATCATGCTCGTATATGACATCACCAACGCCAAGAGCTTCGAAAACATCAGCAAATGGCTCAGAAATATTGATGAGGTCAGTCTTCACACAACCTTACTGCACCCCTCAGACAACATCAATATAGACACAGTTATTCAGGGGATGTTGTTTTAAAGGGACAGTTCACTCAAAAATTTAAACTGTCATCATTTGCTCACCAAGTTTTCCCAAACGTGTGAATTTCCTTTGTCTGTTGATCATAAAACAAGAAAATACTATGGAAGTCATTGGGGAACAGAAACAGTTTGGTTGCCAACATTGTTCAAAATAACGTCTTTTGTGTTCAACAGAAGAAAGAAATTCATACAGGTTTGGGAATGATGACAATTTTCATTTTTGTGATTTGAATGGAAAATGTGATTGTAGCGTAGAGTTGTTCTTAATTAGTTCTACCCTAAAATCTACCTAAAACTTTACAATTGACATACACAATAGTAAACAAATTTATTTAAATTTAAACTTGTACTGTTATAGTTTCTTTTCAGATTTTGAAATGGATTGTTGTTGTAATCTTTATTAGTTTTTCTTTAAATTTATTTTATTACTGTTAACTAAAGTAAAATGAGAAATGTTGCCTTGGCACCTAGCTGGAATATAAAACAAAATATTTTTCTTTCAAATTTCTCATTTTCATTTAAAGTTGAAGAACTAAAATAACTAGAATTAAGTCAACTAAAACCATAAAATATGGTTTTAGTTAACTCTGGCTCAGTGATGTATAAAATGATTATGACATGGGCTGAATAGGAAAATGTTGGCCAATAATTGACTGCCCAGAACACATTCTGGTCAAGTGAAACCATATTGAATGCAATTTTACTTTATCTTGCATAGTTTTGTTCATGGTTTTTGAGACATGAATTTGTATCCAAATAGAGAGTTTGTTTGGACAAGCATCTTTTGACGTCAATGAAAAATAATATGGGAAGTGTTTTCTCTTCCCTTTTAAAAGTTAATAAGCCCATTTATTTTACTAGCCTGACTGTGTATGATCATATGGGTAGTTGCATTTTATTGTTTGTTGTTATAAATAGAACAGACCTGCGACCCATTTTTGAGTCGAGAACCGCTGGTGTAGGACTTTTGAAGTTCCAGTGCTGTAAAAACACCAACTTAAAGATACATAATCGTGTAGTGAAACTGCTGACTGTTTGATTTTCAGTCTGTTGATTCATGCAGAATTTCCCAACAATCAGCACTTTCAAGAGAATTCATATAACATGAGACTCCATGAGGGATGTGGTTGTGTGTTTGGTGGCCTATCGTACAAATCCAAGTTACTTGCACCACTGATGCAAACTCGGTTCTTCAGTACCCTTTCTTCTGTGACTTCTGAAGCCACTTTAATTGAGGCTGTCAGTCTGAACATCAGTATTTTGTAAGAATGCATCGTCTCAAATGTGTGTATGTTGTCACAGCACGCTAATGAGGATGTGGAGAGGATGCTGCTAGGCAACAAGTGTGACATGGAGGACAAACGTGTCGTACCAAAAGCCAAGGGGGAACAGGTAAGAGACTGTGGATGGATTTTGAATTAGGATTAGGGCTGGGTTGAAAATATCGATTTTAATCGATTCTCATTTTGATGGACCTATATGTATTTTTAAGTCCCTAGAATCAATCTATGTTGTGTTCAGTTGATTTGTGAACAAAATGTAATGTAGCATTATTTTTAAGCACAACTCCCATTCTATAAATTACAATAAGCTTTGTGCTTTGTTACGTATGCTGTGAAGCAACGTGTCAGCTATTAAAATGTCAATTGTATTATGAATTCAAACAATAAATAGCGTTTTGGTGCTCTTTAATGTTGCGTGACAGATCACTGTATAGACGCGACATGTGAACTTATCTCTTCGTCTTTACTACCAGTTGCTGCACCAAATATACATGAATAAAAATCAGGTGCTGAAACAAACTATCAGTGTTTCAACCACGGAAAGATGTCAGTGAAACAGCTTGTAAACAATGTTACGTAACGATGCGTTTACCTCAGAAAAGCCATTCAGTGACCATAAACTCAATATTAAGTTTTACTTAACCTATTCGGTAATATTTAATGTATGTTTGAATAAATCCATAAAACAAGTTGACATCCACTGTTTAAATGTGTAACATAATTATATCATTCAAAATTTATTATAAAAACTGCCGTATGTGCAGTTTAAATGTTTGTTTACAGATCCCTCTAACATAGTAATGTACCAACTGAGCAGCGTTTTTAGTTTATTGCATTAGTTAAGACATTTGTCCTTGGGGAAAAAACCCCCAATTTGACATGTACTGTCCCTGACTGCCTATACATCTAAATGAATCGATGCTGAATCGAGATTGAAATTGAATTGAATCACAAGCTTGTGAATCAAAATTGAATCAAATTGTGAAATTTGTCTCAATACCCTGCCCTAGTCAGGATGGGCAATTTGTCCACTAGTTGAGACTTTTTTTTTTTTTTTTTTTTTCTCCAGTGTTCTATGAGTCAGTTTATTTGTTGAATATTTGTCAGTTACTCTATTGAAGCACTTTGCTAAGTGTTCATCTAAGAAACTTGTGTAATCATCCTGGAATGGGTCCATACATATTAGTGACCCTGGACCACAAAACCAGTCTTAAGTCGCTGGGGTATATTTGTAGCAATAGCCAAAAATACATTGTATGGGTCAAAATTATCCATTTTTCTTTTATGCCAAAAATCATTAGGCTATTAAGTCAAGATCATGTTCCATGAAGATATTTTGTAAATTTCTTACCGTAAATGTATCTGAACTTCATTTTTGATTAGTAATATGCATTGCTAAGAACTTAATTTGGACAACTTTAAAGGCGATTTTCTCAATATTTTGATTTTTTTGCACCCTCAGATTCCAGATATTCAAATAGTTGTATCTCAGCCAAATATTGTCCGATCCTAACAAACCATACATCAATGGAAAGCTTATTTATTCAGCTTTCAGATAATGTATACATCTCAATTTCTAAAAACTGACACTTAAGACTGGTTTTGTGGTCCAGGGTCACATTAGTTCAGGCCAGCAAACACAACGAATGTTCACTGTTCTTGTGCCGATCCTCAGATCGCGAGAGAACACGGGATTCGCTTCTTCGAGACAAGTGCAAAAGCCAACATCAACATCGAGAAGGCGTTCCTCACGTTAGCAGAAGACATTCTCAGAAAGGTGAGTTCGGGAATGACTGACTGATGACACCATTGGTATTGTGCTTAATGCTTTTAAGCAAAAACATTGCAGTGCAAAAGAGCAGGGATTTCATGTCATTTGACTCATAATTACACAGTCACAGCAGCTGATCTCTCTGGTATATTAAATGCTTGGTTTGTTGCTTTTGGTGTTCACTCTTCTATATAATACTCCATTTCTAATAGTGGCACAGAGCATAAATGAGTCTGTATGGGGTTTTGTCTGAATTATAATGCAACAAAACAAGGCACAATCAACTCACTGAATCGCTTTGAAATTGCAAATGCCCCAAAGCCCTATTAATGTTTCCATTCCCATCTTAATATGTAGAGACAAGTATAAGTAAATCATTCATAGGTGGATTCTCCTAGAAGTCTAGGAGTGTGCGATATTGACAGAAAATTATATCTTGGGATATATATTGTGATTTTTTTTTTTTTTTTTCTCCTCCCAATAACAAGTATTTTCTGAGTGTGTTCTTATTCTGGCACTTTGGTGCTTTAGGCCTGTCATGGATAAATATGGCACTAAAATCGCCAGTAGGTGGAGGCAAGTCCCTTCATTCATTCAAACAATTTGTTCGAAATGGCTGATTCATTTAGAAACGAATCAAATGACTGTCTTTATGATTGAATCATGGACTCAAATGATTCATTCAAAAACAATCATTCAGAAACTAAACTGCAGTGTTGCTCTGAGATACACAAATGTTCTGCTTTGGCTTTGTTTGGAACTATTTTTCATTTACAATATAGAAAATATTGTGTCTAAAATGTAACTCGCTCAGTATTAACTTGTTTGTTGTTCTGTTGTATAAAATGAATATCTCAATTGCAGTTGCGCTCACAATGTATATATTTGAAAACAGCACTGTTGCTTGTGTGATATTACTTTAACCATATAAATATAAAAACAAAAACCCATACAAGGATATTTTTGCTTTCTATATCTGGAATGATAGAGGCATTCAGTTACGCTTTATTTTAAGGTGTCCTTGTCACGGTGTAATATTAATTAACTACATGTACTTACTATAGGGTTAGGAATAGGATGAGGGTTTGGTTTAGGGTTAACTGCATGTAATTATGCCTAATTTATTGTTATTATAACAGTTAGTGCATGTAACATATGTAACAAGAACACCTTAAAGGTGCCATAGAATGCATTGATACAATATTTTAAATTGTTCTCTGATATCTACATAGAAGGTATGTGGCTTAGGTAAGTGCAAAAATTCTCCAGAAACAGTTTTAAATATGCATTTACAACCCTAGGATTTCTCCCCAGAATGAAACTGTCTGTAATTGGCTTATGTGGAAGGGTCATGAATATTAATGTTGAGCTCTACTCTGACTGGCTGTTTCACAGTGCGGCACATTTCAGTAGCTAACAGGAAGGAAACACAGGGAAAATATATATTTCAATACTTTCTCGCGCAGTTATATCATTGGGTAATTATACTGTAAATAAAATGCGGACATCAGGGAGCCGCTATTAATATGCTGGGCATTGAAACTTGAAAATTTTACTTTCACTTTCGAGATTCGCGTTCACACGAACTCTGTTTATACTATGGAGCGGCAGTACATACCACACATTTTACAAGATCAGATGCTTGTCAGTGGTGCTCAGGATCTGCAAATCATTCACCATCATCCTCAGTCATCTCTCCTTACTCTGTTTATGTGGTAAGTGAAATCTTATGTACTGTAACAGGCTACAGCTAGCAACGAGCTAATGTCCCTTTAGTGACTCATGTTATTTTATTAGAGCGCGTTATTTGCTTTCCGTGCCTTTCTGAATACAGACACCAACCCATCCCTGCACAGCCTGGAACATAACTTTTATTTCCATGATCTGCCATTTTCGCTGTTGTCCGCGCTTGTTTCTTCACAATACCTGCAGAACTTCTGATGGTTTGGCTGGCAGCTGGCCTAGAACATGGGCGGGTATATGCAAATGTTGGGGGCGTAACTATTAGTGACCCCGACTGTTACGTAACAGTCGGTGTTATGTTCTGATTCGCCTATTTTTCAGTAGTCTTTTTTATTCACGAGATTTACATAAGAAGGAGGAAACAATGGTGTTTGAGGCTCACGGTATGTCATTTCCATGTACAGAACTGTTATTATTCAACTATGCCAAGGTAAATACAGTTTTCCATTCTATAGCACCTTTAAAATCAAGTGTTACCAGGCAGTTTAATAGGCTTCATCATGCAGTAAATGCTTTTGGCCTTTCAAGATGTGTTTTTGTTTGTCACTCACTTTGCATAAAACATACTCGATAATGTCAGATCGCATATTGTTAAAACAACAATTATCGCACACCCCTAATGAACGCTGTGGCTCTATCAAAACACGGCTCTGTTTGTTTGAGCATCCTGATCAGCCGAACAGCAGCAGTGACTCAACCAGTGGTGTGAGTTTGGCACCAGAAAGCGATCAAAACAAACTCAAAAGGTGATGTTTGCAAATCCAAAATGTTTGTTAATATCTATTTTGTGGTGTTTTTTTTGTTTTTTCCGCAGACGCCCGTAAAAGAGCCCAACAGTGAAAACGTGGACATCAGCACTGGCGGTGGAGTCACAGGATGGAAGACCAAGTGCTGCAGTTGAACAGACACACACAGTTACTCACACACTTTACACAAACACACACACAATCTGTTCTTCTATATCCCTCTCTCTCTCTCTCTCTCTCTCTCTCTCTCTCTCGCTCTCTCATTCACTCATCCACTCATCCCTCATTTCTGTCTAACACTCTTCTGTTCTGTCCTTCTCACGGGATTCTCCGTAAAACACATCTCTAACGTTTCTCACATTCACGACTGCTTGCTGACATCATTTTTATTTCTGATAAAAACAAAAACAAAAAAAAAAACAAATGTAAAGAGAGTCATTTCATGTTTCTTCTTACTTATTTTAAAGTTTAAAGAAAGAAAGAAATGAATTTAAACAAAAAGCGCATTCACCACTACATAGAGACCGTCAGTGGACCTGGAGACGCTGTCCGTCGGCACAGAGGAGCGGCGTAGCGTTTTAGACAAGACTTTGTCCAGTGTTTTGGGGTTAGTGTTGTGTGTTAGTGTGAGAGATCTTCTCTAGCTGGGTTTTTTGTTCTTTGATTTGATTTCTTTCGTCCGGTGCCTTAATGTAGAGCCATAGAGCTCATCCCCCCCCAAACACACACATTTAAACATCACTTTTCTGTAACAGTTACACACACACACACACAGGTCCTCTCTGCTTGACCCGCTAACTCAACCCAACACGCCCGAGTGGAACCATCCGGATTCAACCTGTTTGCTCAGAAGAGAATGGCATTATATATATTTTTTGTTTTGTTTTTTAAAAACTTAGTTTGTTGTTTATTTTTCAGAATGACTTGTTTTATGAATCTTCTCTGTATGTTTTTTTGTTTGTTTTGTTTTCCTTCACTTAGTTACTCATTTTCTCCTGCATGCTGGTTTCTTTGGGTTTTTTGGGGTCTTTTGTAAGTTTTGCCATGTTTGTAATTCACAGGAAGTATCTCTTCTAGTCCAGACACGTGTCAGGGAGGGGAGCGTTCTCTTTGGAAATTCAAACGATTTTGCAGATCCATTAAAAATAAGCTTGTTTAAGTTACATGTTGGTCTTGTTTATTGAAGCATGGACAGTTTGTAGTTGTGTGTGTGTGTGTGTGTCTGTGTGTTTTAAAAAGTTTTAATTCACTCTTCTACAAATTAAGGCCTTAATGTCTTAAGAGTGAGCAGAAAGTCTTAAATTCATAAAGTCATGGCATTAAAGTTTGCTTGCATTGCAAAAAAAAAAAAAAGTTTAGATTTTTTTTCTGATTCAAATATCTAATCATTCTTAAATCAAGATACGTTTCCTTGAGATGCAAAATAAAGAAGTCTTGTTTTCTGAGAAACTGAATAAAATTGAGTTTATGCTTAAAACAAGAGCAAAAATGTCAATGGAGAATTAAAACTCGTTTTCCCTTTGAATTTTTTTCTGAACCCATTGGAAGATATTTGTTTTAATCACAAACTCGCTTCAGTTCCTCAGAAAACAAGACTTATTTTATGTAATTACTTCTCAGATAAATGTATTATGATTTAAGAATCTGATTTAAGAACATTTGCACCAAAATACTGATGCAGAACTTTTTTTTTTCTTTTTTTTTATAACTGATCAGAAGATATTTTTTCTAAAGTTTTTTATTTTTTTTTAAATATATTTTAGTGTTTGGGAGCAGAGCTGTTCAAGCCTTAAGGTTTTGTGTGTGTGTGTGTAAAATGAATTAAAAAGTAATCTTCTGAAAGTTTGTTTTGGAAGTTGTATTTTCAAATTTTGAAGTGTTGCTAATACAAGACATTTACATTTAGAAACCATACTGACACGCTGTGTTCCATTCAATTTACTTCTTATATTTTCTTTTAAATGTACCTTCATATAACCTGCAGAAACCCTGGTTTTATAGTTACTGTGAGGCATACGCACCTGAAAAAACACTCTTCTGTACGTTTGAGAAGTTAAAATGTATTTCAAAACATTTTCATTTAATTCGTCAAGTATTTATTCCTTCTAGTCTGATAACATTCAGTTCTGAGGATGCACAAGTAGTTTTTGGAATATAAATATTTCAGAATTACAATTGCAGTAATATTATAGCTAAAGAGAAAAACTGATCTAACATGTATTGCTGTTTAAGTTCTGATCATGAGATTTATGAAAATTGGGACCGATTTTAAATGAGACCAGATTACTTGTTATTGATCAAAATCCTGTTTTGAGAATATGGCTGTAGCGTGCATCTGTGCCGTGTGTTTCTGTCTCCTCCTGTTGATTGATGGCAAAATTACACAAATCAGAACGGAAAATTGTGGGAAAACTTGTAGTCTAAAAAATTTCTTGAATCCACCGTCTGTATTGTCGCTTATAATTCATATCGCTTGCCACCAAATGCTTCTAATATTTTAGCAGTGTTTTAGGGTAAAAACAAGCCGTAGGTCGGTAATACACAGACCTGAATTTGTCTGGCATTGCAAAATTAAAAATGTGTCAAATGTGTCTGTCGACTATTTGCTAATAGTCTGCTCGCGCGTCACTGATAAAACAACCACTTTTTCTTTTAATTTACTTAAAATTATGTTGAGATAAAATATAACAAACGTTTTAAGTAGGCCTATTGTAAAAAGGATTTAGCTATTATTATTATTTTTACGTTTTGTAAATAGGAGTGGCCTTATGTGTCACTTGGGACGAAGAGGACTAAGTTAAGTTAAATAGGAGTTAATAACTATGTAAAATACATAGGGCCTGTTATAAAAGCAGCATATACAATTAGCATATGCATAATATTAAGACGACTGGTAGCCTAATGAATTTTTTTTCTTAAGTTATCCCCAGCTCTACAATATTTTATTCTCTAGGACATTCTCTTTGTCACTGCGTTCTCTATAAAATTAAAACAATTGCAGTTTGAACAATAACGCTAAAAGTTTTAAAAGGATGCATGATTTATTTATTTATTTTTTTAAATCAAACAGAAATTTTAACAGATAAACTGTTTAGGCTTTCTGTTTTACAGTGTGTATACTGTATTTATTTACACTCTTGTTCATTTTTGTAGCACATTTTCCGGTTCCGGTCGTGCTGTGTCGCGGAGTGTGTAAAGAGAGTGAATTTAAATTAGCCTGAATGACAGCCTACATTAACTAATCTAAAACATGAATGAATCTCACAGTGACAGATAAAGTCACGTTTATATATGATATATTGTGAAAGTATTATAATGCATATAAAAAATATATGAACGGCATAATTAGCCTATATGCGGAATATAAATGTGTTTTAGATTTCTTGGTTTGTCGTTTGTAGAAGTTGATCATACACCACACGATGGCAGCACAGAAAAGAAAATCGTCACGTTAGTCCATATTTTCAGAAGTGAAGATGTGAGTTTATATTGAGATGCATCGACTACAAATTCATTTTCATTGATTATTGATTAACAGCACTGGAATTATGACAGGTGAAATATTACGATGATACTGAGTAAAGTCAACCATCATAAAACATTTTCATTAAATATTTGAAAAGAGAGACGGCAAGAATAAAACATTTGATGAAACCAGTTCCCTTTATTGTCTGGAATAGAGATATAAATAAAGACCTAAGAGATGTCTTAGATTACCTTCCAAAACTTTTTGTGACTTTAATAGATTATTACAGAATATGACATATGAAGATACTTATAGAGACCATAAAAACATTCGATGGAGTACAAATCAACATTTTACTCCAGCACTTTTCATTAAATTAATGACATTTATTTATTTATTTATTTTTACAAAACATCATTATCAAAAATTCTTATCTAAAAAAAGAACACATTTCGTTTAACAATTTGTTCTATTGTAACAAATGCTTCAGTACGTCATATTTGGAATCTTTGCAACAAAATTCAAACAGTAAAACAATTATGACGAACAGAACCATTCAAACGTCAAACAGGCTAACAAACATTCTAAAAATTGTTGTGGCCAACGGATATTGTAATCATTAAATTGTATAAAAATACTACAAGAGAAACACGTGATAACCTGCCCGATATAAATGTGACAATTTTGACAATTTATGAAAAATACTCTTGCGAATACTCAATCTTTCAGTTAAAAGCCAACGTCATTGAATAGTTGACTCTTAAAGCATGTCAGGGTGGTTTTATTGTGTTCCCTTGTTCACCCACAGAAATATTAATAATACGAGTTTATTGGAATTTTAGTCAGGAGGACAGAATTCACAAACATTATTCTACTGTAAGTTTATGTACAGTCAAACATGCAAATCCATGCAAACATGCAAATCCAAATCTGTCAAAGTAGTTTAGATATGATGTTTATAAAAACCACAAAAAGCTACTAAACTACATATTTTAATTATCACTGTTTATAATGAAACCATGAGGGGCTCTGAGAAATGTACCTATATATATATATATATATATATATATATATATACTATTATTGTATGCAACAACAACAACAGTAATAATAGTATACTTATATTTAAATAATCAGTAGCTTTATTACATCAACGATAAGAAAAATTGTATTGAGCTTCAAGAATTTAGCGCTATAAAACATTTAGGCCTAGCTATCGTTCATAAACACAAGGACTATAAATAATCACCTTTTTAAAACAACTGTGAATGTAAAACCCAAAATATTGCCTCAATTAAAAAACAAACAAACAAACAAAAAATAATATAACAGAACATTAATTGCCAAGACAGCAAAAAGAAAAAAAAAAGGTTTTCTGTAGCCTCGATATTAGATCTCTGCCAGTCAATGTTTATTTAATTTAATTTTAATTGAATTTTTATATAGCCTACTTTTTCCATCTCTTTTTTTATATTCAACCTTCATATTTGTTGGCTTTTTATTAGATTTTTTTTTTTTTTTGTAAAATTGTTTCATAAAAACGAATGAATCTTGTGTCAATTATGTGATCCCTGGTTTGACACAAGCCATGCAGGATTTTCGTGTTTATCAACTTTAAACGACTCTGACAGACACTTCAAATTGCTGCACTGCCTGATTATAACCAGGAGATGGAGCAATACATTTTCCTCCCACATTTTCCTGCAATGATGACTGCTGCTAATATTCATATTCATTAGCTACTGTGAACTCTAAAGAAACAGGTCTGAGTTTTTATTTCCCTTGAAACACATTACATAAAAAAGTTACAAATCACAAACATCTGTAACAGATATATGTGAATGAACACAAGCCTATTAGATACATAAAATAAATTATACCGCCCTAGAACGCTACTCTAGTAAGTCAAGCAATATACACTATTTATTTTGTTTTTTAAAACAACCGTAAAGTTTCATGTGGAATCTGCGCATGGCAACTAGCGACACTCGCGCGCTCTCTATGGAGGATGCGGCGAGCTGAGATGCTCAACGCAACCGGGAGAACTCCGCCGTCACCCGCCGCCGCTGCACAATTCCGCCTGGAGACATCAACACAGCTGCGGAATACACACATACACACCCGTGTTCCTGACGCCCCGGTAATGGCGGATGAAAGGTAAGATTGCGCATGTCGGCATATGATGAAACTGCAAGACTGTAAAATCAATAGGTGACTGATCAGGATGTCTTTACATTCAAATTCACAAACAATCAATTTCATTCTTATTATCTGAATCTTGGATTTACAGTAGGGTGTCACTGAAACACTAAGTGATCGCATCAGGCCAGAAGACAACCCCCATGGAAGGCCTAATGGCCAATATCAGAAAAAAATTAAAAAATTATAAAAAAAAATAAATATGAACCAAGGCAGTGTCACTACATTGGCAAGACTTAATCATTTCTTCCCATGTTAACTTCACATTTCTACAAACTTTTATTTTGAACTGCCCACTTGACCATGCCGTTTACGTACATTTTACTATGCAAAATTATATAGGCCCTAATTCTGCCTTTGAAAACATCTCAATTATACTTCAGCATCACCTGTAGCTGAGGCTCATCCGCTCCCAAAACTGCTGCAGAATATGGCAAGCCGCCTTAGCTTAAAACATTCCCAGTGTTAACTCGTCGTAATTGCATTTTTACTAGTTACAATTCAATTAGAGAACTCTATAATTAAATTCTTACTAGCAATAATGCCAGTTAGAGAGCTCTCTTATGCAATTCTTACTAGTAACAATTATAATTAGAGAGCTCTCTAATTCAGTTATTACTAGTAACCGTGCGTTCACACCGGACGCGGCGAGAGCGTCAAAGTGGCCGGAAGTCATTCATTTTTAATGTGAGCCGGCGGCGAGAGCGGCGCGGCGCGTCTTGGACGATGAGAGCATCAAGGAGAGTTGAAATCAGGTCAACTTTATGGTAATGAGCTATGACGCGGTTCGGCGGCAACCAATCGGAATGTAGAAGTCCTCCGCTTGAGAGGATTCCAGAGAACGCAGCCCTGTAAACTTTGGTTCCGACCACATTAGTTCCCAAGCAAAATGGAGGAGAGGTTAATTATTGCTGTGGTGGGTTTCCCGATAATATGACGTGTCCCTGTTTGCATAATTTGATAAGAAGGCGTGCAACACTATTTATAGGGTATGTTTTCCCGCTAGAATGTTTATTTTTCAGCGGGAATGCAATTCATTTGCTCAAAACAACACCGGTTTGACCAATTGCAGTAAGGCTACACTTCAGTCTGGACAGTTTGTAATGTAGGCTGCACACAAATTAATGTTAATTAAAGACCAAGGCTAGTAAATGTCTCCTATAATGTTGAAATTAGACTAGCACTTAACCATGAACACAAAGCCACACCACACAAATGGCTTTTAATTGGTTTGTTAGCAAACATGTAACTACAATAAAGTTCTTTCCATCGATCAATTTCTCACTTTCACATTTACAATATTTCATGAGGTTAACTTATACCCTACTTGTGGTCAGTCTGCACAAGATCAAGCTTGTTTGCTTTGCGGCCCCTTTAAATACAAGACAAGCATACGATCTACGTCAGAGCGTCCACGAATCTTTCTACAGCGTTGCTGGCAGGGCGGCCAGGGCGAATTTTGACGCTCTCGCCGGCGGCGGTGTGAACGCACAGTAAGAATTCCAGTTACAGAGCTCTCTAATTCAATTCTTACTAGCAACAATTCCAATTAGAGAGCTCTACAAATGAATTTTTGCTAGTCATGTCTCCATAGACTTCCATTCATTTTTAATTACAGAGCTCTACAGCTGAATTTTTACTAGTAAGAATTCCATTTAGAGAGCTCTACAATTGAATTCTTACTAGTTACAATTCCAATTAGAGAGCTCTCAAAATCAATTTTTACTGGTGCTGTCAATCGATTAAAAAAAATTAACTAATTGCACATTTTTCTGAAATTAATCGCGATTAATCCCACCGAACATTAAAGTTTTTAAATATACTTTTATATAGCAATAATTACACATTCAATCTTCAATTTAATGTACAAACAACATAAAGACAGTATATTTTTAAATATTTGTTTAATGGCATCTTTATTTTTATGACTGAAGGTCAGTATCAATGAACCCAATACTACTGATTTCTCTATAAAACTGCCCCCCCCTCCATATTTAACCATTGACTATAGCCATTCAACATTACAATATAATTGAGAGCTATCAATTTGAACATTTATTAGACTTTAAAAAAATTAATTCTAATTTAAGTGAACTTAAAACAGTTTTCACATAAACCCATTACAATAAATGTCATATTACCTGTGCCCTTCAGCAGAAATACAGAAATTGAAATTGAAGTTATCAAACACTAAATTCTAAATTAAATATAGATGAATCCTTAAATCTATAAGTTATTTTTTCCTCTTTTCTTCTTTGTCCTTTGATTAATAGACATCACAGCAGCTGGTTATTAGGTTATTTTGGCTGTTATTTCTTTAAGAGCTGCTGCTGCTAAACATGACATGGATCTGACACGCATCGTATTTTCTCTCAACCCTTTCTATTTTTTCTGACAGGTCTTAAAGTCTATCAATGAGCTGACGAGTTGATTCGAGTGTGTTAGATGAGGGAGACAGTGCTGGGCTGCTCCAGGACAGTTTTGAAAACCATTTCAGAGACATGTCCTTAAATGTGACTCATATAAAATATATTACATGCACGCACAGTTTTAAGGCAGCTTTAATCGCCTTTTTGGTAACTTCATGACTTCACTGACTACGTCATTGCATGCATGTAGTTTATTTCGCGCTTTGATATGAAATGATAGAGGCTATGCACAGTACAATTTCCGCGCTCGTTTGCCTCGCGCCTCCCACTGAAGTGAAGAGGAGCGCGCGTCTGAAACGTCTCATTTGATTTGATCGTAAAACGTTATGCGACTGAATAAATACACTTCTTGTCAAGAGAAAAAAATGACAGAAACAGTAGTTGTGAGTGGGATGGCCAACCCTAGCCCCGCCCCTGCATTAATTGCGTTAAATATTTTTAACGCGTTAAACTGAAAAAATTAATCGCATGCGTTAACGCGCTAATTTTGACACCACTAATTTTTACCAGTTATAATTACAATTTAGAGAGCTCTCCAATTAAATTCTTACTAGAAACAATTCCGATTAGAGAGCTCTCTGATTTAATTCTTACTAGTAAAAATGCAATTACAGAGCTGTCTAATTCATTTTTTACTATAGTAAAAAAACACATTAAAAATGTTTAATTGCAGAGCTCTGTAATTGAATTAAAGAGCTCTCTGATTCAGTTCTTACTAGTAACAATTCAGAGAGCTCTCTGAATGAAATTCTTACTAGTAAAAATTGAATTAGAGAGCTCAGTTGGAATTCTTAGTAAAAACTGAATTAGAGAGCTCTCTAATTGAATTAAAGAGCTCTCTAATTCAGTTTTTACTAGTAAGAATTGCATTGAAGAGCTCTCTAATTGTAATTCTTACTAGTAAGAATTGAATTGTAGAGCTCTCTAATTCAATTGTTACTAGTTAAATGCAAATACGACGAGTAACGCTGGGAATATTTTAAGATAAAGCGGCTTGCCATAGCAGAACCATTTCCCACACTGACGTTATTGCGCTGATTGACAGCCAGAGGGCACTGCTGGAAGTAAATTCTTCCTACTGTAACCTTGCAGCAGACTGAACCACATCAACCCCTGCCAATATGTGTTTTTATTTGGCCTCACATGATGAAGACACGCCAGCTAGTAATTTTGATTTTATTATGCTTAAAATATAAATCCAGTGACCTTTAGTTAGTTTATTTTCCTTGTGTGGATTTTTTCTTGAATTTAAGGAATGTTCACACAAAATGGCTGCCAATCAGAGCCCGTCATTCAATCATGTGTGTATCATTTTTTACTTCTTCACTGAAAAAGCATAAGAGAAAACGTTAATGGTGGTTGGTGGTTTACGTTTTATTTTACTATGAATACAGTTCGGTTATTTGACTTGACAGTTTAAACAAATCTAACCGTTTAACTATGTTTATGAAACACAAGAATAGCAGTATTAATGTCATAATTTTATTTGTTTACAAGCAACATTGAATGTTCTGCTAACCTAGACATTCAAAGTTGCTTTTCTATAAACGCAGACGTTTACAGAAAAGTTGGGATGTTTGAAATCGTACATCAAAAGAGTTAGAATGACCAGACTGTTTTTTTTCAGCAGGTATTTGACGGGATATTTTGACGCGAATGGGCTTTACAAAGATTATCAGAAGTTTTCTAAAAAGTTTCGTTTTATTATCCACATCAATCTGGATTTGAAACTTCAAGATCTCTTCACATCATATACAGGTATAGAATTTCATCTTATTCTAGCTATGTAAACTGCTGACTTTCACTTTAAACGCATCACTATAAAACACCTGCGTAAAATAATAATTCTATTTAAATATGATATTATTATTTTTCTCGGTGTGTCTGAAATCAAAGCGCGTGCGTGTGCGCCCGTTCCCACATTTATTATTCGCGGTTTGGATTAAAGGAGCGATTTAAACTCCTCTTACATTTCACAGGCGCTATGAAATATTCATGCTGGAAAATTCCTCCATTCTGTACAAATGAACGCGCCACCAGCAGCACAAACAAAACTAAAACAAACGAGCCTCGGTCGGTGCATTAGCATAAAATCTACAACGTAAGAAGTTTAGTTAGGCTACGTCAGAAAAATAAGCTTTGCCCTATTTTTGACTTCTTCACAGGGTCAGACACGGAGCACATACAGCATGGCCGTGCACTCCATTTCAGGTGAGTGAGATTGGCTATTTATAAAGTGTGTCTCCTAGCAATAAATAATATGCTTTCTGTGAGCGCATGAACATTGCAGATCAACAATGCTACCTGTTTGAATGATCTGAGAGCTGAACCTTTATCATATAACATGATCATATAATGTGATTCAACTAGCCTATTTAAACGGGGGGAAAGACGTGGTCAGGTCCTTTTACAGTGAGCGAATGAAAGACAGAAGGAGAGGAAAAGAATCCTGAATGCTCCTTTCATACTTCCGTTCAACGTCATGATTTAATTGTGACGTAATAAAGGCGCGTTCAGGCGGAATCAGCAGCCAACAGAAATAACCCATGTTAGATCTTACTGTTTTACAGGGAATGTTGTTGCAAGCTGTTAAAATGTTTAGAATGCATATAAAATATTTGAAATGTATTCACTGTTATCTGTTGAGTATTAGCTATTTTGCAGTAAAGATAGCTAATACATGAAGCCAGTTCATTTAGATTTTTTTTTTTTTTTTTGTAACGACTAACCCAGATAAAATCATAAAAAATACACATAAATGAATGAATACAAGCTTTCGGTTTTGTTTAACGGGTAATCTTTATGTACCGAGAAGACAAAAATTGTAACACTTTTTTGTTGTTAAAAATTGTTATAAGCATAGCCTATACTAAAGCGTTGTCTTTTGCGTTTTTAAACAGAAATACACCTGATAATAAACCTGAAATCTAATAACGTTTTAAAACGTTTTTGCAATTTAATAGAAACGAAAAATATAGCCTAAACAACACCTGAAATGTTGTCTGGCAAAATAAACAACTGATCATTTCTCTGTCTCAAATCTTTTTGTGTGTGACAAAAATGTGCCAAAATTACGATAAAGATTAATATTTTAAACTATGATCGAGCTGTGAAAATTAAGACACTGCATAGGAATTTTGTAGAAAATCCCTTTTTGAATATCTCTATTTTAACTCTTCATACAGTGCACATAAAACTGGTTTAAAAATGAATGTGACTAGGTCAGAACTGTTTTAAGAACTAATTATAATTCGAATATCGTCTGTGTTTTGAATAGAATAAGTCCTTACCTTATAATGAAACCTCAATTGTATTGGTCTTTGTAAGAACAACTGATGTAGCAGCAGCCTTCACATGTAAAACTGAGAATGAAGCATTTAAAAATATCCTCCCCTCATACTTGATATTTACCTCTGATTAATATCAAATCGGTTTAAAAAAACGGTCGGATTTGTATTGGCTTCGGTGGATAATTTTGAAGAGATAGAGGAATTGAACGAATGCAGCATTAAACCAAAAGAAAGGAGAAGAGCTGAATAAACTCTGTGAACTCTATTGACAACTATGCGTTTCCTCAGGGGTTCGGCTGGGTGGGGGTGGGTGAGATGAAGGTATGGCGGATCCGAACTTCTCAGTACATCCAAACAGACCCTCCAATCTGTTGGTTTGGTAAGCACAAATCAGCTCTGTAAACCTTCTGCTGCAAACTCACTTTATTGATGGGTTAAACTGGGATCTTGTCTCCTAGCAATGTTGACAAAATGATTTCAGTTGCATTAGCTTAATTTAAGATTAAAGGAATATTTTCATAATCACTAAATAAATGGCTAATCTGAATACCCAAGGGTGTGTTTTTACAGTTTGTCTTATTCAGTAGGCTATGTGTTTGAAAGTACTTGTAAGTGAAATTCAGTTGTTTTTTTTTTCTTCAAATATTGAGCTTATGAATGGACATGTCAATTGGTGAACCATTTTGCATTTCAATAGCACCTATTTGCATAGTCCTGATTTAAAAGATAATTTCACATGTGGGAAACGTTCTTCTGGTGTTTGATTATGAGTTTGGATTTGAAGAATCAGTGTCTAAACTTTGCTCTGACAAGAGAGAAAAAGTTTGGTTTGTTTATTAAAAAAAACAAACAAGAGATCCTTCAGATGTTAAACTTTAAAAGTTTATCTCTTGCTAATCAAAAAAAGTTGATCTCCTGTTAATTATCAATTTAGGATTGAAACAATTGAAATGTTAAGCAATATTTAGCTTTAGTATGTAGGCTATTACTGGTTAATCTCCTTTATGCACAAATTTACATGTAAATTGAATTACAAAAGTATTGTGTCATGGATTTAATGATCATGACTGTTAGCCTATAGCCTATATAATTCATACGTCTATGTGGCTTTTAGGAAAGTTTTTAGAGTGGTATTATTCAGTCCAGCATTAAACTCAACAAGTCAAAATCAATTCACATGTATATGTAATATTCATCGGAAATAAAAATAACAAGTTTGAATTACCTGCTGATGAATTACGTCTCGCTTTTGCTTGTTTTATTTTTCTAAACTCTACACTCACACGCGTATTTTTATATCTCAGATCAATATTCCTCAGTGCTGTTGATTTAAATGACTTTCTAAAGTCATGCGGACCCGTTTTGCGTTTCAGTAGCTAGACATAAACCACCGAGTAACATCTTTTTTTAGGCTATCTGTCTGTCCTGGAACTTATTCGATGCTTGCGGACTTTAACGGGATCAAACGGGGACATTTAGGGTGTGTCCGTGACCTCGTGGGACGTGTTTCCCGGAGCTCGCGGGGCAGTTTTATGAATGGTGGATGGGAAACCCTCGTGCAGGAAATGAGAAACTCCATAACATCTGACACCGGTGACCAGATCCGTGACCTGCGCCGTAATGGCACGACCACCATCCATCTCTTCCACACACCAGCAAACACACACACAGCATCTCCGACAGCAGAACTGGTGCAGGGGGTGGGGGATTGGGGGCAGGGGTGAATTCCGGAGGGTGGTCGGCATGGATGGGTGGGGGTGGGTGAAATAGGCGGAGCGTAGAAGCGGTGGGGGTAGTTGTTGATTCACTCCTCCAACGTGTGTAACTCAAAGACAGAGAAAAACATCCTCTGCCAAGGCATCAGGTTTGATCATGAGCTTGTCAGAAACGTTTACTGAACGAATGTCTTGTAGAAACGAAAACATTACGTTTTTATAACAGGAGACAATTATTTCACTTGTCAATTTTCCATTAAGCTTTGCATTTCGACTTGTTGGTTTAATGCACATTTGACTACAGTTTTTTGAGTAGCCTACTGATCACTCAGATACAATTCAAAAGATCACAATAAGCACAGAAACAGAAAAAGTCTGTGAAAGTAAGATTGCATTTAGTCCGTTCCATATTTTCATTTTTAGAACATTCCATTAGGCTATATGGGTTACATTTTGGGTTCATACTAAAGTGTATGTTTACCATGTTTTATCACTTTATATACCAGGAAAAAAGTGGGGTGATTTGCTAGTTGTTTAGCAAATCTAGTTGGATCAATGCTCTGTCTTCATGAATGAACAGATCATGTAGTTTGAAGGCTAAACATATTTATAGCCTACTGTTGCAATACACTCTATATACGTTTATTTTATGTCTTTATGTTTGTTCTTGCTATGTGTTCATTGATGTAGGTATCCTCATGTATATATTTTCAAGTGCGCAAAGCTGATGTAACCCAGAAAAAATCCATGTGTGTGAGGACTTGGTCAATAAAGATCTTCTTATTCTAAATCAGTCTCATTGACGTTTGCACTGCAGCAAACAACAAATGCAAACTGCAGTGAGCTTCAACAAACGATAATTAGTGATGATCTCATTTCTCCCAAACTATAATACGGAATGTTTTGGAAACGTTTAAACAAAAGCAGAAAGACAGCAGCAACAGCAGAAGAACAAAAATTATTTTAGTACATTTTAAAGGAAATCCAATGCGTGCATAAGAAACGTTTCCGTCGTTTTGGTTAATAAAGTTACAACAATAGGCTACGACGATTATTAGTCTACCCTACAGTTTAATGGAATAGTAGGCTACACTTCTAGAAAAATCTACTACCCACTGTATAAAGAGATACATTCTGGAAAACTTTTGTTGTTGCATTTCGCTACAACAAGCGAGAACATTAAAAAATGAAGTGTTATACAAGTATTTACTTTCATAAGACTATAAAGTATTATGACTGTGGTTACCAGCGGTTGGAATTTGGTTACATAACGCATCATTAAAATTGTTACATATAAATAAAAAAAAACTAAAATGCTGGACTTTTATGCTCTCTCGAATGACTTACGGAACAAGCACAAAACCGATTTTAGACGTCATAACACGCGTTAAAAAACTGAACCTGATGCTTTTAGGTGACGCAGCTGTAGAGCTAAAGTCCAGCCCGGTTCCGAGTCCGCTCCCTCTCCCGGGCTCACGGAGGAGTCACGTGTGCAGCGCTGCGAGCGAGCGAATGAGAAACGGAGAGCGGGAGAGAGAGAGAGAGAGCGAATGTGCGAGGGAGGGAAAGAGAGAGTGGATAGGAGATGTTAAAAGAGACATGACAAAATATCCAAAAAGGAGACGCACGCCGTACCATGCGCGCTAAATTTGTGCCCGCTGGAAATCGGGATGTCGGATCGACGGTGACGCGCATCACCCCATTTCACGGAGGAAACGATTTTGCTGGAACTTTGGAACGGAGGGTCCGCGGGGAAACATGGCCGAAGGTTACGATGCTTTTTTTTTTAAAACATCTCTTTTCACGCAAACTCGTATTGTCCACCGCGCTTTGTTTACGTTGTTTGTACGCGTGATGAAGAGCCCTTTGAGCCAGCGGTAGTGGGGGGTGGGAGTGAATACGGGGGGGCGGGTAACGTGTGCACACCTGCCCCACGCCAGGCGGTTCACATACGGTAAATGTGCAAGAAGTTACATAGTGTAGCTACTAACTAGGCATATTGAGCAATAGCAATGCACTGCGCCATCCCATCTGAAGTGTAGCTCTACTTTTCATTCAGTTTCTCCAGTTTTCCAGAGGGTGGGTTGTAGACAAGGGTGTAAGAATATATATAAGGTTAAGGGACCAAAATGTAAAAGTTTAACAGTCTGTCAATGAAAACCCCCATATATTGACTGATTATTAAGAAAAGGGGGCGTCTGTAGGCTAGTGGTGGTTACGGCCCTGGTTGTAGACACATCGTTGCATTGAACGCATGTTGTTGAGTAGTAGTTGGGGGATTTCCCTCAGAAACGCTGCCCACGCAGACCCACGGTCATTGTGTACACACCAAGAACAAAGTATAGGCTACATCTCAAACGCCAGCACACAACATCATGGGCTTTTCTCCCTTGACCGCACAGGAGGGCCGCGCAAAGGTGTCGGGTCGCCGCAGATTCTGGCTGGCTCGGGTTACTGCAAGTGGTTTAATGTCCGCATGGGGTTTGGATTTATATCGATGACCAGCAGCGAGGGGAAGCCAGTGGACCCTCCACTAGACGTGTTCGTTCACCAAGTAAGTCCAATAATGCATGTGCTGGGCTTCAGCCGTTCAGCTCCTCTGACTCTTTTTCACGTTGTCTGTCGCATCTCATTGACATCAGCAGCAGATGTGCTCGAGGAAAGCAGAAGTAAACATGCGCTTGTGTTTTCATCCCCTGTCACTTTAAGAACGCCAAAAACGCATCTTCACTCTCCATTGATATCATCAGACGAACAGCGTATTAGTAGTAAACACGGAGGTATTTACGATGCAGCTCTTAAAGGAACCTTTATTAGGAAGAGAAAAGAGAGAGTAGCCCGTGACATTGGCGTTTATTCGCCTCATGCTCACAGGAACATGTCTGATAAACCTGCATACATGTCGGAAAATGTGTCACACGGAGCACACGATGATCAGACGGCGTTCACAACCAGACTTTTGAAGAATGGCAAGCGATTTCGGTGTGAACTGTTGTACTGAACATCATGTGCTCTCGTGTTTACATGGGTGTAGTTCAGCCCCCTTTTCACAATATTTCGTCTTCTTCTCATGCAGTTTTAGAGCTAAATCAATACGGACACATGTACTAAACCGGAAATTATCTCCTTTCATCATTTTCCAGGCTTTCCACGGCACCTTAAAATAGCATACGCAGACTTAAAGAACAAAAGCAGAGGTTTCTTCTGAGTTCTATTAGCACTCAAGCTCACTGCACTGTTTTGAAGTCAGTTTTGCTGCTTTCTGTTACATTGTGTTCTTGTTATCTGTTAGTGATAATATTGTCAAGCAGTGTTATGTTGACTGCTGTATGTTAATGAGATGTTAAAATGATTCCTGGGACTTAACATTTCCATTGTTACAAAACACATCTGCATAATCCTTTAAATCTGAAATTCAATAACATAACAGCTAGTTCGCACAGGAAACAAGTGGGTATCTATCTATCTAGTATTTTTTAAAGAATTTAAAACCGTGTAAATATCTTGAGTTATTAAAATTACAGTTGTGCATTCTTTTCTCGAATTCAAAAATGATTTAATAATCTTTTATTATGTGTGTAACCAAATTACAGTAGCTGAAAACCATTGTTAAGTAAAAGAGATTTTGCTTTATGTATTTATCTTGTGATTAGTGTTTTATGGATATATTAGACACATTGTTTTGTTTAAAAAATAAAAATTTTTTGAATTAGAGTATAAAATTTGAATTGAAACTGATAGCAGGCATTCTAAATATGTTCAGAATTATTTGAAATGATTTAAAACAGGCAGTTTTACATTGTTATCTCCAAGGTTTTTTTAGGCAAATTTCATTCATTTTTCATTTAAATTTAAATTTTGTGTGGACATGAATTTTTGTGCATGAGCTTAAACATGAACCTCTTGTGCTAGTAGCCCCTAAACCTGAGTGCATTCTGGGAAATGCAGTTCTCAAAAAAGACAAACAGCAACCAGATACACAGTCAGACTGTTATGCATGCAGTTGAGTTTAATAACGTACTGATAGCTTATGTAATATATATATATATATATATATGTATATAAAATAATTAAGGCAAATGGTTAGAAATGAGCTGGTTGAAATCAAATGAAATCACATCTGTATTTGCAAATTCAGCAGATTGTCTACTGAATTATCTGTTGAAATGCGCAATAAATACACTAGTTAATCTTTGTTGTAAAGCACAGGTTAAATCATGCTGTCTTGATGTTAAATGTGAAATTTATGTACATAGGTTAAGCATGGAAAATTTCCTACCTTGCATGCATTAGAGTAGTTATTATAAGAACGTCTTGTACTACTGATAAAACGGTTTGCATGAAGTAAACAATTACACCGAATGCATTTGGAAAACGAAGCCTGATTTTTCCTCATCGCATGGGAAAGTGTATTGATTAGAGTTGTGTTTGTCACCTGGAAGAGCTGTTTGGTTTATTTTTGTGTGCAGTCAATGTGTTTCCTCTACTGTATATGAAAATCCTGAAACCAGCAAACACAGTGGCTTCCAGAGATCAGGGTGTATAATATAATGGCGACGTTTGCATAAAACAATTTAATGATAGAAAATGAGTTTTCACTGATGCCTTTACATTTACTTTGGTGCATTATCTTTTCACAGCAGTGTTGCATGAGGTAAATATATGAGCATTTTTACTCATCCAAGCGAGCAAATTATTATCTGATCTGATAGACTAATATATTTAAGCATTTTGAGACTATCACAGGTTAGCTGCAGTATTCACTGATTGCAGCATTATTTTGCTTAATTATTTGTGTTTTGAACCCTCGAGCTAATTTTAGCATCATGCAGACGCAGGTCATGATGTTGAGGCTGCTTGTGTGTGTTATACAGACTAATGGCAGAAAGAAGCTGTAATCCATAACGTCTCTGATAAAGATTTGCATTTCGCTGCTATGCTGAGGTTTATTTGCGTTCTTTGTGTCTGAATGCTGCACGTACATGTGCCTTCATGCTACATTGAAAATGAAAAAGCTTTTATGCTGCGCAGGGTGTGTGTTTGTGTGTTGTTTAGGATGTGCAGCCGTTGTTCGGTGTGTGTGATAAGCAGAGTGTGTACAGCTGATTATTCCCTTAGTGTGTGTCTAAACCTGATATTATGTATAGAAACAGAATGTTTTGTTTGGCAGTTTGTCAAAAAAAACAAAAAACAAAAACCCGGCACATTTCTTACAAACAAGAATGAACTGTGTGGTTTAGCACAATACATGTATGCAGACGCTTTTATCCAGATTGTTATTGGTTTTTTTTGTCAATTCATACATCCATGGGAATTGAACCCATGACCTTAACGTAGCTATGCATTGCTGTTTGCGTAATGTCTTCCTAAGAAAATATATTGATGTCTTTCCCCTTTATGAGAAATTTTCAGCCAAAACTGTTTTTGAGATATATATTTTTTTATTCTTTGCATATTTTATAATGTATATTGATCTGTAGATGTTAAAAGAAGCTGATTACACTGAGTTACGATAAATTATTATAGCTATGAAGTTGAAATGATAAAAGTAGCTGAAATAAAAATTGTATGAATGAATCGGCATTGCATATGAATATGTAATCAGCATTATTTTATTAGTATTCAGTTGAAAACTATTTTTGACTTAACAGCTGATTTAAATATTTTCTTTGAAAATAATTATAACATAGAATTTTACTTTTTCTGTTAATGATAGCCAAAATAATTAGTATCAAAGAAGTAATATGAATTATTTGAGATGAAGTAGGTTATTGTTGTTTTTCAACTGACACCAGTTCCAGCACTGACTATGTAAATGTTTTTTTGAACCAAAAGTTGGCTACACTTTACTTTGAAGTATGTGTAATGCATTATAAAGTTATTCATAATGTACATTATAATGCATTATTTTCTAAAGTTAAATGTTAAAATGCATATAATATTTGCATATTCCTTGTTACATCTGGTTGTTTGTCATGTTCTAATCCATTGTACTTTCTAAAGGTGTAACAATGAATAGATAAGTATTAGAATTGTGTTTACAGTTATCATATAATGCATCATAAATTGCTTTACAAGGCATAATTAATGCATTCAAATACTTTTATAATGCATTATATATAAAGGCTTTAAGGAAAGTGTTACCGTTGTTACATTAGCCTCCTTTAATGCGACCAGTACATCAGTACAGTATCCTCATTGAAACACACCGGTGTTTGTCCTGTGTTTCAGATCAACTGCAAATCCATGAGCACTTTGTGTCAATCCAGGACAGGAAAAAGTGTGAATCAGAAGAAAAGAGAACGCGCGTGTGTGTGTGTGTGTGTGTGTGTGTGTGTGTGTGTTTTTGTTTGTATGTGTAAAGAGGATTTCAGTGCGTGTGTGTGTGTATGTGTGTGGTGGGGGTTGGGGTCCTCTAACATTCTTTAAAAGAGGAATTTCGTTAAAGACAAAAAAGGGAAAGGAGGCGTGGCTTTGGCCAGCCCTCACACTCCGAATCAACGCACTGCAGTGTGTGTGTGTGTGTGTGTGTGTGTGTTTCATTAGGAGCTTTGTGTTTGATTTTTTTCAAATGCTGCACCTCCTGCAGTGTTTGTGCGTGTGTGAGTCTAACCACATGAATGCATGTTGTTGTTTATAAATGTGTCGCTGTGTATGACTCGATCATTTCATGTGTTTCTACACTATTAGAAATAAAGGTTCTTTATTGGCTTTTATTGTTCCATGAAGAACCTTTGACATCAATGAAACCTCTCCATTG
This sequence comes from Tor tambroides, assembly GCA_021397915.2. NCBI lineage: Eukaryota > Metazoa > Chordata > Actinopteri > Cypriniformes > Cyprinidae > Tor > Tor tambroides. Next base: position 20,100 of record JAFVLL020024113.1, on the reverse strand, counting down.
CACAAAAAGGTTCTTTAAAGTGGAAAAAGGTTTTTAAAATGTTAGGTAAAAATGGTTATTTTAAGAACCGTTTACTGAAAGGTTATTTAGGGTTGTTCTTCTGAAATGGTATGATCAATAAGCCATGGCAAGTTATATGAGATTTAACTAGGCGAGATTTTAAAAAATGAGTTGAAGTAACTCATAGAGCCCGTCTGATGATACTTACAATTTTAAGGCAGAGATGGAAGGTTTAAATTTGAATTACTTTTTTTTTTTTTTTTTTTACTACAGTGCTTTGGTATTGTTTGATTTGTTTGTGCAGTGATGTTGTCCATTTATATCTGTTGCTCACTTTGCTATAGTTTGTGTGCAAATTGATCAGCAGATGTGAACTAAATCTGACAAAGCCTCTATACTGCCATTTCCCTTTATGAAAAATTGTTATTGATATAAATTGTTTTATCTTTATTACTTTTTGAATTTGTATATTTTATCTTGTATATTGATCTCTAGGTTGTTGGTTAAAAGTAGTCGATTACACTGAGCTATGATACCAGATTGTATTATAGCTCAAGAGGTTGTAATGGTAAAACTAAATACACTTATAAAATAAAGCTTCCAATTGGAGTTTTGCACAGCAATGCCATAGAAGAATCATTTTGGGTTTTTCCTAGTTCATTTTTTTTCCTAGTGTGAAGAACATTTTAAAATCCCAAAGAACGTTTTTTTTTCACTTTAAAGAACCTTTGGAGTAATGGAAAGGTTTCATGGATGTTAAAGGTTCTTCATGAAACCGTCGATACCAATAAAGAACCTTTATTTTTAAGAGTATATGAAATAAAAATAATATGAATGAACCGACAGGTTGAAGTTCTTAAATATGTAATCAGTATTTACACTTATTTCTCACTTTGCTATAGCTTGAAGGCAAATTTATCTCCAGAAGTGTGCAAAATCTCCATTTGAGGACAACTGAGGACATGTATTGAAAAATGATTTGTATTTTTTTAATTGTAGAAATGCTGTTCTTTTAGGGATGGGTTCTGTGGTATGTCCTTATTTACATAGCTAGTTAAATGTGTGTGTGTGTTGTGGTTTCTCTGGGCCCCTAGTGAGATTAAGCTCTCATCCAGACTCCTCCTCTCACTGCTGCACAGATCTCACTCCTCCTCTAACACACACACTGCTCTCCTCATCCTGTGCTCCATCCGTTTGTTTTTTAACTGCTCAAGACTGATATCTAGAGTGCAGGATGAAATATATGATAGCAGATGAGACGCACCATTCCTAAAACTGCCACTTATTTTACACACTAAATAATGAAAGTGGAAAATATTTATTATGTGAAATTGACATTTTTAAACAGATGTAAGAAGAAACTAATAATTAAACTTCTTTAAATCAAGCAAGCTGACAAGTATCTTATAGAGTGTAAAATCGCTGATCTAAGACTGATAAGGTTCACAATCACAGGATTATAATGGATGCATATATTTATGCTCGTTCCTGTTATGCAGAATGTTTGTGCTCTGTAACATGAAAACTGAATACGTTTGTGTTGTCATTTAAGGAAGTGTTTCTAGAAAGGGTTTAACAGCCAGAAAGCACTTTACACTATGAATTATAACCTGATTTACACAGTAGAGCAACAGTTAAAATTTGTGTACATGAGTGTCAATTGAAGTTAATTTAATATATAGTTTTTTATAGTTTCATACTTTTGTTTTCATTAATAAAGACTATCACTAAAATGTTTTAGTGTGATACAAACCAACTAATAGCAGTAAAATCCCTTCATAATACTTTTTTCATCATTTTACAACAGGATAGAACCTGATATTTAGAACTCAGGAAAAACAATAAATTAATTGCTAATTAAAACAATTTTCTCAAGTAAACGAGAAATTTTGTTTGAAATATTTTGATTAGAGAAACTAGAAATGCAGGAAGAGTTGGTAATGTTTTTTTTATTGTTTTAATGTTTTTAATGATTATTTAAGCAGTGTATAATGCACTGCAAAAATAACCTCTGCTTAATCTAAGGTTTATTTAACATTCAATGTACTCCCAATTTAGTATTAGTAATAATACTGTATTTGTATGTATAGCAGTAAATGTAAATATATTTTTGTTTATTTTCTCTTCCCTGTTGTGATAGTAGTTGTGACAAAACAGAAATGAACTTGATTTTATCTTTATAGTTTTATACTGAGTTTAATATTTTATTTTGTATCTTAAGACCCATAATGAGGACATGAAAATACTGTATAACAGGCATGACCCAGAACGTTATGAATATAGTTCATTATGTGCCTTAAATTCTTTCTCATTTTATCCTCTGCTAATCTGACTTTTAGAGATTCTCTGTTTTCATCTAAACTTTAGTTCTGCTTTTACTTGAGCTTTCATTTTCTGTTTTCTCCATTATTGTCTTTAGTATTCTTTCTCACGCTCTCTTTACCTTGTTTTGTTCACTGTCATTTCTTTTCTTTTCTTCCAGAGCTCGATCTTTTCTGCATCCTGCACTTTTATTCTCCAGTTCTCCATTTGTTCAGTTCTTCATTTCTCTATCTCAACACAAGCTGCAGGTCACATGACTTCCTCCTTCAGCTCTGCCCATATATGGAGTGAGTGTGTGGGCGGAGCCAGCTGCTGATCTGACACAAACAGAGTTCAGTCACAGATTTGTAGCACTGAAATCTAATGATTATAATTGTTTTGTATATTTTAAAAAAAATATTTTTTGCAGTGTATTTTTTTTATTAACTAATTTTTTATTAATCTAATTTAATAATCTTATTAATGCTCACTGGTTGAATTGGTTCTTGAATGAAATAAAAAAAAAAAGCTCTGTTTATTATTATTTTGCTAGTTTAATTTTAGGACTTGATTTGTGGTCTCATAAGACTTATCTACACCTGATTAAAATAACAAACTCATTAAATGAAGTGTCTTTTTTGAGAAAACATCTGCCAAGAGCACAAATGTTAAATGTAAAAGCGAGTTCTGTTTAGAATTGTTTAAAATCTCAAGTCAAATGGTTTGGACAGATAAGAAAAAGGCAACATAAACCAGATACCAAAAGCTATGACTTCTTTTACTTTTTTAGACAACTGTTTATGTATGCTTTTTTTAAAAAAATAAGCAAGCTTTCAGTAAAAGACAATAAGCTACATTGGTGTGTTTTATTATAACGAATAAACACAAAAAGCAACAAAACAAATCATGACAAACAAACGTAAACTGTAGTTTTGATTCTGTTTCTATTTGTTTTCTGTGCATGTCTGTTTTATTTTCAAACTTCATCATAACTCAAACAGACACAAACATAAAATCAATGTGAATGTCTAAATCGCCTCTTTGATCCAATTGTTTCAGTTCTTGTCAAATGTTTTGTTATTCTGTACATTCACACTCATTCATAAACAATGTGATCATCCTCAAAGTCATTTTTAAAATGTAAAGGTAGTTCAGTCAGACGTAAGTTGACCGTGTGCATTTCTCACACACACACACACACACACACACACACACACACACACACACACACACAGACAGAGAGCTCATATCCGGCTGCTATCAGGAGTGTGTGTGGAGTGATGTAGTGTGTGTCAGCAGATCAAATACTGCGTATGCGTCTTGTAGTCAGAGCAGAAGTGTGTTGTTAATTTAAGGCAGGGAAACGGGATGCCTGTGTGTATGTTTGAAGGGGGTTGGGCAGAGGTCAGAGGTCACAGTGAAGGATGAAAACATGTGGAGGAGGGGTGATGTGCGAGACGTCCGGCCCTGTGGTGGCGCTCTCCGTATTTCTCCCTCCTGCTTTCTGTCTTCCGTCTCTTGTGTTTCTGCTTTTTTTCCTGCAGTGAGCAGAACAATGTGACTCACATCTTCTCCTGTGCTCATGGATTACATTTCTTAATTGTGCTTTATTGGATGAGTTCAGACATCAGAAACGTGTCTGCTGCTGCCTGGTCTTCCTGCTCGCACTGCTTCTCTCTGAACTTTGACCTGGAGATAAAAGCACACATTTGGTGTAGAAACACTTTTCACTCAGAAAGGGCTAGTAAAGAATTAATTACAAAGAATGAATTCACGCGTTGAATCACACATGGAATTTTAAAGTAGAAAGAGAAAAATACTATTTTCTTGCAAAACAGTTCATTTTATTAAAACATTTATTTACAATATTTAAGTGTTTACAGTTTATTTTCATACTACAGATCCAGATAGATAGATAGATAGATAGATAGAAAGATAGACAGAAAGAAAGAGAAAGAGAAAAAGAAAGAAACAAAAAAAGATAGACAGTAAGAAAGAAAAAAGACAGAGATAAAAGAAAATAAAAATAAAAAAAGATAGACAGTAAGAAAGAAAAAAGACAGAGAGAATGAAAAAAGAAAGAAAGAAAAAAGATAGACAGTAAGAAAGACAAAATAGAGAGAAAAAAGAAAAGAAAGAGAAAGAAATAATAAACAGTAAGAAAGAAAAAAGATAGAAAGAAAAAAGAAAAAGAAAGAAAGAAATAAAAAGAGAAAGAAAGAAAGACAGATACAAAGAAAGAAAAAAGAGAAAAGAGATGAAAAAGAAAAAGATAGACAAACAAAGGAAAAACAGAAAGAAAGAAAGGAAAAGATAGAAAGAAATGAAAAAGATAGAAAGAAAGAAATAAAAAAAGGTAGAAAGAAAGAAAGAAAAAGATATAAAGAAATAAATTAATGAAAAAAGAAAGAAAAACAGACAGATAAATTGAAAGAAAGAAAACGAAAGGAAAAAATTAGAAAGAAAAAGTAAAAAGATTAATAGAAAGAAAAGATAGAAAGAAAAATAGATAGAAAGAAAAGAGAAAGAGAAAAAAGAAAGAAAGAGAAAGAAAAAAACAGACAGATAGATAGAAAAAGATAGATGAACGAAAGAAAGAAAGAAAGAAAGAAAGAGAAAAGATAGAAAGAAAAAAGAAAGATAGAGGATAGATGAAAGAAAGAAAAAGAAAGAAAAAAGAAAGAATGAAAAAGAAAGATAGAGAATAGATGAAAGAAAGAAAAAGAAAAAAGAGAGATGAACACTCGGTAACACTGGACAAAATCCTGACAAATTTTTATTCTATGATTTGATAGATAATGTTAATATATTAACACTTAATTGCAATAACAGGCCAAATGAATATATAATTATTTGAATAAATAATATTAATATATTATTATACAAAATATTATAATAGTAATAATAATAATGACTGATTGGCAGATTTTGCTTCATTATTACTAACAGATTGTATTTATTATAGCCTAAATTTTTTGTTACATTTATTTGTGTGTGTGTGTGTGTGTGTGTGTGTTTAGCAAGATCTAATCCTGTTAAGTGTGTTGTGCTGTTTAGATTGATATTTCAATAGAAAATATCTAATATATGTGCGTGGGCAGGGTTTTGCTCCTGGCTTTTCTCATAAATGCAGTTCTCTCTCATGCTATGGATTTTTAATTTCTCCCCGTCGTAAGTGTTAAATCAGAATGCTTTTTGTGCCCATTATGTCAATTAAGAGAAATTAAATGCATTAATTTCCCACACGGCTGAATTAAACGTGATGCCGCGACAAAAAGCAATCAGTGAGAGCTGTGACAGAAATAAAGGAGGAGCTGAAGACACTGTTTACTGTGCATTTGATGTGGATTCAGTGCTGATATTTAGACATTCATCTTTCCAAAAGTCATATTAAACAGAGCTGTGAAGCTGAGCGTGTCGTTTCTCTGTCTGAATGTAAATGATGAGAATACATGTCAGCTGCGCTTTGCCTCTCGCATTTGATTCATGCATTACGTTACTGCTGTTTTAATTTCATGAATAATTGAAATGTAAATCGTATGATCATGTAGCACTGCCTCTGTGCTAAAATCATGAAATCATTCTAATATGCTGATTTATTATCAGTGCTGGAAACTGTTGAGCTGCTTAATATTTTTTTGGAACCTGTGATATTTTTTTCAGGATTCTTTGATGAATAAAAAGTTAAAAAGAAGGGCATTTATTTAAAACAGAAATCTTTTCTACCAATATACACTACTGTTCAAAAGGTTGGGGTCAGTACATTTTTATTCTTTCTTTTATTGAAAGAAATTAAAACTTTTATTCAGCAAAGATGTGTTAAATTGATAAGAAGTGATAGCAAAGATTTATATTGTTAGAAAAGATTTCTATTTTGAATAAATGCTGTTCTTTTTAATCTTTTATTCATCAAAGAATCCTGAAAAAAGTATCGCAGTTTCCAAAAAAAAATATTTGGCAGCACAACTGTTTCCAACATTGATAATTCTAATAATAAATCAGCATATTAGAATGATTTCTGAAGGATCATGTGACACTTTAGACTGGAGTAATGGCTGATGGAAATTCAGCTTTGAATCACAGAAATAAATTATATTTTAAAGTATATTAAAACAGAAACCATTATGTTATATTGTAATAACATTTTGCAAGATTACTGTTTTTCTTCTGTATTTTTGATCAAATAAATGCAGGCTTGATGAGCAGAAGAGACTTCTTTCAAAAACATTACAAATAGTAATGTTTCCAAACTTTTGACCTGTACTGTATATATATATATTATTTAGATTTTGTTGAATTGTCTGCTTATCTACTTTTGTAGTATTAACTTTTACGTGTCAGAACATTAAAATAAAAAGTTAAACTATTCTGTCATTTGGCAGTTAAAGGCAATTACACTAATATTTGGTGTAAATTGTTCTCCAATTTTTTTAAAAATATTTTTTTAATATTCTGACATTCTGGCAAGAGGTTTAGTCACTCAGTTTTACTCCAAATATTTAAATAGGATTTGAATGATTTCAGTGTGGTAAAATTGTGCATTTAATGCAAGATCAAATGTGTTTTGAAACATTGCTTTTGTAATGCAGCTTAATGTGATATTGACAGATTGCAAGTTGTTATTTCTAGTAAATCTTTTTCTTGAACATCTACATATCCTTCTCTCCCTGATAGACATGAAATGTTCAAGATTTGATAGATCTTTCTGTAGATATGACCAATCTGTTTATCTATATAAATATTTTAGAATTACATAATTTTTTTACATTTACATTTTGACAAGTTAAACTAGTTGCCAAATGTATTAGATTCTGTCAGGCAGCAGTTAGTATTAAGACAATTACACTAATATTTGGTGCGATTAAACTAAATAAACGTATTTTAGTTGTTTTTTGTATATTCTTAAATTTTCTGACATTGGCATTGGTTTATTACAAATATTTAAATAAGAAAAATCTGTTTTTTTTTTTAAAAAAAATTTTTATTTTAGCAATGAAGTTCATAAAATTGTGCATTTAATAAAATAAAAGTTTAATAAAAGTGGTCAAATGTATTTTTAAACGTTGTTGTAATGCACATTAAGGTGATTTTGACAGATTGGTAGCTGTTGTTTTTTCTAGTACTTAAAAAATCTCTCTTTTAATTATATATATATATATATATATATATATATATGTCTTTCCCTCCCTGATTTTATTATAGGCCATGAAATGTTTATTATTCTCTGTTGCTATGACTGGTCTGTTTTTTTTTTTAATTAATAAATCGATATTTCTAGTTGATATAAGTGTGTTTGTATCTGTATTAAATTTAAATGAAGTGTGTGTGTGTGTGTGTTCAGAGTAAGCTGGTGATGGAGGGCTTCAGGAGCTTACGGGAGGGCGAGCAGGTTGAATTCACCTTCAAGAGGTCGAGTAAAGGTCTGGAGTCGCTCAGGGTCACGGGGCCCGGCGGGGGCCCATGCTCGGGCAGTGACCGACGCCCCAAAGGCAAGGCCCTGCCCCTCAAACGCAAACCAAAGGGAGACCGGTGAGTGCGTACAGCATGATGGGATATGTAGTTTAATAGGTTTTGTCTCAATTTCTCTGGACCAAACTGGATTATATTCAGTTATTCACAATTCATATTGTGTTCTATTCATTCTGCATCAATTTAATAATAAATGTGTGCTAAACTGAAGGTCAACTATACAGTTTGTTCTTTAAATTTATAGCTTACCTTTACTGGTCTTTATAAACCTTTAGGTGGTTCAGAATAAGTCACAGAAGTCTGCTTTTAATAATAATAATAATAGCAGTAGTACTAACCTACTAGTGTTGTTTAGTAGCAGTGATTCATTTAAATAATTGGAACTATTGGAATTTCTTAATTTGTAAAAACTGATTTAAAATCTTAATCGAAAATACATGTCAGACTTTTCTTGTTGTTTTCTTTCTGCAAACATATAAAGACCATTTTAAGGGAATTATTGATCAGCATTGAATGCTAACCTCATTATATTTTGTTGAATTTTTAAAGGTGTTTAATTATATTCATAATGTGTGTGTGTGTGTGTGTGTGTTGAAGTAAAATAAATTTTTCTACCCACAAAAACAGATGGAATCCATCTAAACAGGTTTCGTTTGTTAACATTACTTAATTACATTATGTAACATAAATTAACAATTCTTCTACAGCATTTATTAATATTTAATAATGTTAATCATTTTTAAGATCTGTTAAACATGCACTGTGAACTAACATGAACATTTTTATTAACTAAAATTACTTAATGCTAATGAAATCTATTTCTAATTGTTAATTGATGTTAGTGAATGCATTAACTAATGTTAACAAATGAGACCTTTATTGTAAAGTGTTACCCAAAAGAAGATGCTTTATTTTGTTTTAAATGTTTCTAATTCAAAATGTACCAACATTGCAAAATAATAATAATATTAATAAATAATAATAAATTAATATATAAAAGAGAGCAGGGGAATTATATAATTACATACTGCATTTACTTTATTTTAATTTGCCAGCTTACGATTGACACGCAGACAGGATTATTTATCTAAAAACTTTTATCTTACACAAGCATTTTCATCAGACTCGCTGCTTTTGATTTGATGTAGACGTGTTTCAGGGTTAAAATGCTCTCCTTTTCTCTGTATGAAAGAATCAATTCCAGTATTGATAATGGTCTGTGAAGCCACATGAATTACAGCTTGTACTTTTCAATGTAGACGGCTCATAGTTTGGTTTCGCCAAACGCTTTTCTCTTCACGACTCATTGATTGTGAGTCCGTCTTCTACTTCCTGTTGCCATGGTGATTAGAGCAAAAAAAAAAAAACCAAAAAAACAAACTGAATAAGTCTTTTCAGTCTGTTGTGTTAAAGCTATTTATAAGTATATATACGTGCGCGCATGTGTGGGTGAGCCGTTTATCATATAGTCCATCACTGTAGATGTGCTAACAAAAAAACTAGACATGAGATGAAGGAAGTTTTGTTGAAGACACAGTGAAATGCCGGGTGACACTGTCAGACCTGAACTGATGATTAAAAATGAATTCATGAAGAATTCTTTAATCTGTTGGAAACGGAACAGGTATATTAGGACACAGCTCAAAAAATTGGCTCAAAACGTGATAAATGTGTAAAAATCAGTTTATTCCCTAAAGTCAATAATTGAAATAAACATGGTAGCTAATCAATGACAGTGTAAATTGAACTAAAAACCGCCAGACAGCTGATTTGAATCATTTTCAGTGTTTTTGGCAAATACTGAAGATTTGTAGCTAAAAGTTCAAGATCATGTAATTATCATCTTAAATCTACAATCTTTAGTTTAGATTAAATTAGTTTAACGGTTCTAGAGTCTGAATGTCATAAGAAAAATTATGCTGTCATTTTATGGTGTAAATTGAACTGATTTTATGGTAGTTCAAGATCATGTAATGATCGTCTTAAATACAATCATTAAATTAGAAATCTTTAGATTAATAAGAGTAATTAATTGTTTAGTTTAACAGTTCTTTCTTTGTATGTAGTCTGAATGTCATCCGAAAAATGAACCTTCAGACAACTGATTTAAGTTTATCAGTTAAAATACAGAAATATTCCCTGTATTTTCAGTGAATTTACTGAAATATGTAGCTGAAAGTTCAAAAGCATGTAATAATTGTTTTAAATATAATTATGAGGTTAACAGAAATCTTTATATCAGTGTTTTTTTTGTTTGTTTTGTTTTTTTTTTTTTGCATGGAAAGTCTGGATGGGAGAAAGAAAATTATACTGTCAAGATTTTTTTTCCTACAGTTTTCATGTTTCAGTTTTTAATGTTATGATATTGAAGGTAAAAAATGTATGCATATGGTCATTTTCCATTTTCCATGAACATACAGTGGTTTTAGATGTGAGTCAAAATGATCAAAATGTCATTCATAAACATTGAGTTTTTTTTGTTCAGCACTGATGTCGGTTCAGTTTTGTCAAGTTTGTTAGCCTAATATCCAGCTGTGATGCTGTAGTTAACCCACTCCGCCACCTACAGGCTGAAAACAGTCAGTGCACAATCAGACAGCATGTCAAAAGTCCAATTTAATCAAATATTTGTGTTTTTCAAGCAGTGCTTATTGTATGTTGGTTTCAAGCACCTAGTTTTAAACCCTATTAAATTAGAAGGTAATATTTTATTTTAAGATGACGTAGTTACACACGTTACATGTACTTACTATAGCAATAACAGTAAATTATGCATAATTACAACCAATTAACCCTAACCCTACAGTATTTAATTAATATTACTCAGTTCTTATTTGTCTAATTTCACTGTAAAAACATCACCTTAAAATACATTGTAAACTATTAAAATAATTAGAACCCTCGTAAATGCAGGTTGGGGCAAGTTGTCCCATGTCTTTTTAAAAAAAAATACAAAACATTCAGTTTCCATTTCCAATTTTTAATGCCGATATGTTGTGTGATGATTTACTTCATATAATTCTTCAAGTAACAATTTTTCTCCAAAATTAAAAATCATTGAATATTAAAAGAGCACTCATATGAGAGACGTGTAACAGTTTTGTACGAAATAATTTGTCTTTGACAGCAGTCAGATGTAATTTGCCATTATTGTACAAAAATACTATATATGACTGCAGAATGCTGCGATCGACCAATCAGAATCAAGTATTCCAGAGAGCAGTGTAATAATATATCCCTCTCTCTCTCTCACTCACTCACACACACACACACACACACACACACACACACATACATTAGTGGCACTGAGAGATCTGATTCTCTATATTTAGAGCTATAATGTCATTTCCTACTCTCTCGTTTCCATGCACTGGAATTTCCTTGGCAACCGAAGGCTCCATGGTAACATACAAGGTTCCTGTTAACTACTAGACAATTCCTCATTATCACAGTCACTCAGTTCCCTCATATCTAACAAAAGAGCTGCAAACCATATTCTTGAATCTTATTTGTATTGTTTGTGGCTATGAATCATATAATGTTTTTATTGCTACTTTTTAATGTAGGAATTACTGGGCTGGGTTTATTTTTGACTCCTATATGATTAAAACAATACTTATTAAATACTGTAGTGCCTGTTTTCCATGACAACAACAAAAAAACTGGCAATTTGTGAGTATTTCTATGAGGGATGTTTGTTATTGGAGTAAGTCCTATCCTGTACTGCCCTCTAGTGACCAACACTGGGTTTGAGTAAGTCTCAGAAAAGTCCAGGTCACATTTCATTCCAAAAAAAAAAAAAAAAAATGTTTTGCATTTAAAAAGCTTGTTTTTAGGAATATTATGTTTTTTGGGGGGTATTCTTTTCATAATTAAATTTTCCTCCATAATTTTCATTAGCTTAACAACAAGCATTATTACAAAACAAACGTGATGCATACATACTTTATTATTTAAATAGATTATATTATTAATTTGTTTGCATTCTGAATCTGGTTAGTTGTCTTACCTTAATGATTTTAAAAATAGTTTCCATTTTCTTAATGCAAAATATAATTTCTGGTCACAATCACCAATAACATAAACTCAATCCATGGTTATATAAAAAAATAAAAATGAACTTTGGTCAAATTATGGGAATAATTAAGTTTTTTTTTTATGTTTTTGAAAATTTTTAAAATAACTTTGGCTGAAAGTAATGAATCAATAAGATCTTTTTAAATGTCTTTGAGATAAGTCTCTTATGCTATAAATTGAAAAGACATTGTTACAAAAGATTTCTATTTCAAATAAATGCTGTTGTTTCAAATAAATTCTATTCACCAAGAATCCTAAAAAAAGTATCATGGTTTCCACTAAAAATATCAAACAACTGTTTTCAGCATTGATAATAATAATTTCTTGAGCAGTAAATCAGTATATTAGAATGATTTCTGAAGGATCATGTGACGCTGAAGACTGCAGTAATGATGCTGAAAATTAAGCGTTGCATCACAGAAATAAATTACATTTTAAAATATATTCAAATAGAAATCAGCTATTTTAAAATGTAATATTTCACAATTTATCTGTTTTGAATATATTCTTGATCAAATAAAATGCAGCCTTGGTGAGCAGAGGAGACTTTTTTCAAAGCATTAAAAAGTTAGTGTAAGTGCTGACCCTCTCTCTGACCCTTAGAGTTATACAAACTGATTTTTCTGATGCACCTATAAACGAACAAGACAAGTCCTGTTTTCCAATAAATCTCCGATTTGATTTGTAAAATTTAGAAGTATCATTTCTATAATGTTTTAATATAATCAAGCATTTTTTCATCCCTCTGTAGGTGTTACAACTGTGGAGGTCTGGACCACCACGCTAAAGAGTGTGGCCTTCCGCCCCAGCCAAAGAAGTGTCACTACTGTCAGAGTGTCACACACATGGTGGCCCAGTGTCCCCACAAGAGGGCGCTGTCCCCCTCCACCTCTCAGGACCCCCAACGCCCCTCCACCTCTGCTCAGTCCCAGGAAGAGGGCAGCCGGTCGGGCTCGTCGTCCTCTCCGGAGGAAGCATCTCAACGGGGGAGTCACTCCCAGCGCTGGAGGAAAAGCCGGGACTGAAAGCGACCGAAAGGTTCCTCATCCAGATGAATCCCGGACCCGAAATCATCTACCTCACATGGCCGGGTCACCGAGGAGACCCTCCCTCCCTCCCTTCCTTCCCGTGCAGCTATGGTATCAGCCGATGGGGGTCATGCATGTACATGCGTGTTCTCACTGAGCAATCACAACAAACTCTGCGACAGGCGTGTGTGTGTGTGTGTGTGCGCGCGCAAATGAGCGAGAGTGTGTTTGAAGTACTAAAAATTACAAGGCAAAATAGATTACACTTAGAAGAAAAACTCAAGCATGAAGTCAACAGATGTTGCAGTTTGCAAGCCATTTTACCTCCATAATAGTGAAATGGGCTATTGATTGAGTAAAAATGTTTGCCGTGTGCTCCATAAGTGACGTCAGTGAATTCGTTTCAGAAGAAAAACAAGTTATCATGTTACCTTTGGGATAACATGCACAGATAAAATGTTCATGTTAAAGGAATAGTTCACCTAAAAATGAAAATTTGATGTAAATGTACTCACTATCAGGCCATCTAAGATGTAGATGAGTTTGTTTCTTCATCAGAACAGATTTTGAGAATTGTCACATTACTTTACTTGCTCACCGATGGATCCTCTGCAGTGAATGGGTGCCGTCAGAATGAGAGTCCAAACAGCTGATAAAAACATCACAATAATCCACACCACTCCAGTCCATCAGTTAATGACTTGCCAAGCAAAAATCTGTTTGTATGAAACAAATCCATCATTAAGACTTTTTTAATGTCAAACCATTGCTCCCGGCCAGAGCCGATCCTCCCTATACGCAGAATACGCAAGCTGCGTAGGGCCCCCGAAACACTAGGGGGCCCCTTGCTCTCAAAGATGTTTTAATTTTAGTTTCGTTTTTGAGTTTGGCCAGCAGTTATGAAACCATGAATGATCATTTCTTTTAATGCAGTGAGCTGACACCCTCTCTATGTAAAAATCAGTCAAATCATGAAACTTGAATGTCGTACAGTCTCTTGCTCGAGACTAAAAAAACGAGTTGAAAGCGTACCGAGCCACGGAAGAGATACTGTTTCTCGAGAACCAGTACCCAGAAGTCTAGGATCGGCACTGCTCCCGGCTAAAATATGAGTCCTCTCTTATTCCTCAATTATATTGTTTCCTCTAGTGGAAAAAGTCATCTCATCTGAATTAAGAGAGAAATATCCACAGATCAAGCACTGTTTACAAGCAAAAACAATCCAAAATCTAAACAAATATGTGACCCTGGACCACAAAACCAGTCATAAGTGTCAATTTTTCAAAATTGAGATTTATAAATCATCTGAAAGCTGAATAAATAAGTTTTCCATTGATGTATGGTTTGTTAGGATAGGGTAATATTTGACCGAGATACAACTATTTGAAAATCTGGAATCTGAGGGTGCAAAAAAATCTAAATACTGAGAAAATTGCCTTTGAAATTGTCCAAATTAAGTTCTTAGCAATGCATATTACTAATCAAAAATTATGTTTTGATATATTTACAGTAGGAAATTTACAAAAAATTTTCATGGAACATGATCTTTACTTAATATACTAATGATTTTTGACATAAAAAAAAAATCAATAATTTGACCCATCCAATGTATTTTTGGCTATTGCTAAAAATATACCCCAGCGACTTAAGACTGATTTTGTGGTCCAGGGTCACATATGTGGGTGGATTTTTATGTGAGAGGACAACAGTACTTTTTTTTACTAGAAGAAGCGTTATTATCGATTATGGACTCTTATTTTGGCGAAAGCGATGGATTTTCACTTCCCAAGATGTTAACTGATGGACTGGAGTGGTGTGGATTACTTGTGGATTATTGTGATGTTTTTAACAGCTGTTTGGACTCTCATTCTGACGGCACCCATTCACTGCAGAGGATCCATTCTTGAGCAAATGATGTGATGCTACATTTCTCCAAATCTGTTCCAATGAAGAAACAAACTACTCCACATTTTGGGTGGCCTGAGGGTGAGTAAATTTTCAGCATTTTTTCCCCTTTTATTTCTATTCCTTCAAGACAAGGAACATGCATTATGAAAGTAAATATGATCAAGTTTGATTTCATGTTGACTTTAAACCAGATTCAGACATAATGACAAAGAAAACTTTGGATTCTCTACCATTTTGATTTGCTTGCAATCAGTGCCCACAGGGGCTCGGCACAGATTTATTATGGCTGGGGGTGGTTATAGTCACGCTCACTACATCCTATCAATAACATTATTATGGGATACTGAGGAAATTTGAATCAGTTTTTGTGCGTGTGTGGGTGGTTTTTACATAGGGCTCTCAGATCAGGTGCTGTCAGCCAGAGTTTGAGATTAGACTGTAACAGTTGAAGAGTAAGAGCTACATTAACGTCAGCCAGAGTGGACGAACTATCTGATTTAAACATATGGCCATTGTTTAGCTGCAGACTGTTCCACAGCTCACAGTGATAATTTAAGGCATTAATATATGGTGAAATATTATAAATGTTAAAGTGTAATTTATATAGAGCACATAGGTAGATGAAGTTGATTCTTTTCGATGCCGTTTTGATTTGATCTGTCTCCTCCCTCATGCATCTCATGCAGCTTCACTGAAAGAGATCAGCTTGTGGAGGAAACAATGCTGCATTCAGTGCTGTCGGAATTACCGTAATGATAAAGCTTTTTTTCACCACAGAATAAAAAATACAAAAGGTATCTGCACCTTTTATCTTCAAATTCTGGCTTTTATTCTCGGAAATGTCAGGGGAAAAGTCAGAATTGAACGAGAAACAGTTGCAATTACTTTTATTTTGTTATTCTGTGGCAGAAATAAGCTTTCATATTGATGAGATTCTGTCTTCAGAACAGTTGTTCAAGTGTGTCGTACGCTGAATTACAAATAGGAAACTCTGAGTTTCAGAAAAGCCTTATTTTCTCTCGTTGTGACACCATGTAAAAAGACCAAAAATGACAGTGGCCTTAAAAGTGATTTCTTTGTCCTCGGAAATGTTTCAAGAGTGTATATTGGTGAATTACTGTAATGGTTGGACGGTCACTGAAGCATTTTGCTATCATCAACAACAACAGCCGCATATGATCCATTGCGGCAACTGATCATCAACGCAGCCATCTGTTGTTTTGTTCTTCAGTAATTTGTTGTTCTGTTTCTTCCGGATCAACTAATAGACCTCAGTCAGGTTAGTGCTATGTTTAATTTGGGACAGGAATGAAAACGAGGAGGTGAGGGACTGAAGTACAGTGCGTTCAGTGGATTGTTGGCCTACTGTAGTTTAACAAAATGCCAATTGTTCAGCAGACAAAACATCTTTCCATAGAAACTTTCAGGAGACAAAAACGCCATTAAACAGTTTGGAAAGAAGTGCATTTTGAAATTGCCACGATCTGGTACCTTTATATCAGTATACGCGCCAGACTGTAAAGACTGTAGTCTATTCAGCACAACCTCGTTTTAATCAGAGTTAAAAATATAGCATCTAACCTGACTAAGGTATATTGACAGGGAAAAAATGCACGACCAGAGCATACATGCAGTTAGAAAAGTTGCGTACAGTATGCGCGTAGTTGGCTGATGATGAAATTTACATCAACACACTGTATGCATACTCTATCATACACGTAAAACGAAGTGTGCTTTAGAAACAAAACATTTTTTAAATCCCAAAAATTACTTAATTTTTATGCATACATTAAAGTATGCGCACAGTTCACGTGACAAATGTAAAGCAATATTAAATATCTGACCCTGGACCACAAAACCTGTCTTAAGTCGCTGGGGTATATTTGTAGTAATAGCCAAAAATACATTGTCCCCCGGTTTCACAGACAAGGCTTAAGCCTAGTCCCAGACTAAAGTGTAAGTCTGAGCTGTTTTAACTGAAAGAAACTTGCATTGACTAATCTTAAAATATATCAGTGCCTTTTTTTGTCTCAAGATGCACGCCAGGAATGTTTTTTCTAAGGCATGTTAATAAAAATTACTTAAATTTCCTAATTGAACAATGGCCTAATCCTGGCTTAGTCTAAGCCCTGTCTGTGAAACCGGGCATGTATGGGTCAAAATGATCCATTTTTCTTTTAAGCCAAAAATCATTAGGATATTAAGTAAAGATCATGTTCCATGAAGATATTTTGTAAATTTCCTACCATAAATAAATTAAAACTTAATTTTTGATTTGTAATATGCATTGCTAAGAACTTCATTTGGACAGCTTTAAAGGCAATTTTCTCAATATTTTGATTTTTTTGCACCCTCAGATTCCAGATTTTCAAATAGTTGTATCTCGGCCAAATATCGTCCTATCCTAACAAACCACACATCAATGGAATGCTGATTTATTCAGCTTTCAGATGATGTATAAATCTCAATTTCAAAAAATTTACACTTATGGGTGGTTTTGTGATCCAGGGTCACATATGTGTTCTGAGTTTGTCACACCACAGAAAAATATTAACCACCCAGCCAAATTCAAATGATAAAAACCGCCAAGTCCTTCCTTTTGAGCTCTGTGTGAAACTATATAAATAAATTCAGTTCCTTTACATAGTCATATATTTTCTTTCTGCTGCCATTGCTGCAGCAGAAGTGTTTATTCCTGCCTTGTAAATGCATTTAAATGGATTTTTAATAACAACATCTCTTAATCTTAAGCAGAAAAGTGAATCCTTTCAGGCGCACACTTTCAGATGCACACGCTCCAGAGTTAATCACAAACTCTGGTTCAAACTCTAGTTGATCAAGAATGTTTATATTGAGCTTTGTGAGCCAGCTGATCCTGATCTAAACCAGGTTGGAATTGTTTGGTTTTGTCAACTCCAAACCTACTCTGAAACTCTGAGTTTGTTCATCTCGCTTCGTGGTACAGGCCACAGTTGTTTCACAGTCAAAAAAAGAAATGGATAAGACAGAATAGAAAACTACTGGAGAAAGCAACAACAATAGGCAGCGATTGTGTAAGTTTAAACAAATACAAAAAACATTTTTATCGCTCTTAAGGGCTTTGAGTTTTGCATGCGCTATACTCGGAGCCCGAACAGTTGAATCTCCATTACGCCATTACGGTAACTCCAACATAATGTAAACACAGCATTATACCAACAACTCCACAGCAATTCAGCAGATGACTGATGTGTATTTTTGATCTTTTTAATTTTGCCTTGTTTTCAGTGATTAATATTTTGTTTGTGAAAGACTTGTAGAATATTGACTAAAATACCCTTTTAAAATAATAGTCTATTCTTTATGAAGCTGACCATTTAAGCTTCAGCAACTCAAAATCAGAGTCTTGTGTCCATGCTAATGTACTCCTAAACAAGTTGTTATTCCCTTATGCAGTGCATATGTTGCATAAAAAATTGTTTTGTCACAGGGTCCAGTGTAAAAAAAAAAAAAATATCACATTGCTCGCTTTTTCTCCCATTCAGCTAATGAATGTAGATGAACTGAAGCCTTAGATAGATCTGATCATTTAAAGCTGCTGGCAGAGATGTGAAAGTTAAAAGCAAATCTGCTACAATCATCCATTGAACAGTGAAAAACTGAACAAAAGTGCACTTGAACAAAGTAAGCATTGTTTACCCAGAATGCCATGCTGTGGAGGTTTGCTGTTTAATGTCTCAAAGTCATTGAAGTGACAGCCAGCAATAATTTCAGACCCTTTTCATTCTGTCGACCTTAAATACTGATGAACTTTAGAAATCCAAGAGAAGATTTCCAGTAACACAAAAGGGTTTATAGAGTGTTACGGCAGCATTTCATCTCCTTGACGTCTCTCATTTTCTCCTGATCTGGAGGGAATGGGAGGGTGAATCTCATGAAACACGGCAGTCATATTTTACCTCAAAAGAAAGAAAAAATGAATTACATTAAAAAAACTAAATAAAGCACATTTTACAATTTTAAGACATTATTTCCTTTGTAATTAAGCACTTCTCCTCACTTTAATGTCAAAAAAAAATCTCATTCTCATTACTGTAATATGAGAAAAATGTAAATTTTAAATGACTAATTAATAAATATAAAAATGAAAATATTTACTATTTCATGTGTTGCTGATTTAAATCAAATAATTGTATTGCAGTATTTTGCAGTAAAACAATGAATTACAGTAATGTGAATACATGAATAATGACAAAATATTATTACTATACTTATTTTTCATCACATAAAATCTTAAATTTTCTTTTGTCTCTGTAGGGTAAAATATGACATTTGCATGTTTCTGTGAGATTCATCGGGGAGCCAATCAAAATATGACTTAGACATGAAGCTTTGAACAGTCTTAAGTTTCTGTATCTCATCACATTGAGCAGATGTGTGTGTGTGTGTGTGCGCGCGCTAAGGCAGAGATTTCCGAAAAGAGACACAAGTGCTGCCTCACATTATGACTTGAACTGGCGCTCATCCTCCACTTGAGGATGGCCACGAGACGACGCCTCTCTGACCATACTGAATGTGTAAAAGATTCAAAGCGAGCTTACATGACTGTTCCCAGCCATCGGCTCGATGGACTTTCCTATCCTGTGTGTTGACAAATCAGACGGCGTGTCACGCACGTGCCGTGGTTCCATTGGAGGGCGTAAACTAACTGTGTGTGTTTTGGTATAGACCTTTATACCAAAGACTGGCTGTGTTTGAAGGCATTAGATGTGAATGTGTGTGTGTGTGTGCGTGCGCGCGCATCGTATTTAATCAAGTGCACAGACGAAGAAAAACAATCTGAGAGAAAGAAACCGACCAAATGACAGACATCCATAGCACAGACTCAGATCCCAAACCTCATACAGATTTATACAGTGTATTTTTGTACATTTCTACCCACAATTCTTCTCAGGATGAACTTCTCTCAGGGAACGAACCAAATAAGTGTATTTGATGTTATTCTGTAGGGAAGCGTTGACCATTAACTGACTCTATCGACTGTTGCTTATCACTCTCGTTCTCGTACGTTAGAACTACCTCCTTCAGTTACACATAGTCATACATTTCCGTTCGAGTTTTTAACAGAGCGTTAAGTCTGCGTAGTTTGTTTTGTTAGTCTGAGAAAGGAATAATTTGCTTTGTGTTTACACAGAAGTCTACCTCATTTTCTCTCTCTTCATCTCTGGTCCAGCGGCTGGTCTGGGGTCAGTTTGAGTTTTATCATAACACTTCTGCTGAAAATAGGACACCTCGTGTTATTTTTTTTTTTTTCTGTTGTTCAATAGAAATCACCTGC